>DF361158.1:1025-18724 GCA_000787875.1 Solanum virginianum | reverse complement strand
TGATGGAGGAAGCTTCATGAATTTTTTTAAATTATTATTATTATTATTATTATTATTATTATTATTATTATTATTATTATTATTATTATTATAATATTGCTCAAAATTACCACACCTATAGCATTTAATCTTAGCCAGGTCTTTCTTAGATCTATTTTTCGCAAATCGAGTCAACTTACGAAAAGTCTTTCTAGCTTCTCTAACTTCTTTAGGTCTGTATCTAGACCTTTTCTTTCTATAAGGACGGTCTGTGTAATCTCTATGTTTCTTATAACGAGATTTCTTTCTTTTCCTATAAGGAAAGGGTTCTTTCATGCCAAATTGATCACAGAAATCACCTAATTGGGCTCTTTCTTTCATTTGTTGCATCTTAATCTGTCTGGATAATTTAAGGTCATTACAAAGATTTAATCCTTCTTGGGTGCACATTCCTATCATTTTGCCATAGGTAAAGCGACCATAATTTGTATGTTAAAGTGCTAGGCGAACAAATAAGTTCTTTACATGAGAAGTTTGATGAGCTAATTCTTTTGATAAAAGGATTTGCGAAAGATAAGGAAGAAGTGGGTACTGGCAAAGCTATGGTTAACTTTGAAGAGGCCTCCACTTCAGAACCTCTCAAAGTACCAAAAGTAAAAGCCAATATTCAGCCTCCTCCTTATATTCCTAAGTTTAGATTACAAACTCCAACTCTTAATAATTGGCTGTTGATATTTGTGCCGATCACCCTAATACCTTTTGGAATAGAAAAAAGCATATTGTTACTCTCTCATATGAGGATGGTTTTTCTGAGGATAATATCCCGACTAAGTCCAGACCCTGTCAAATGAATGCCGAATTGGTAGAATTCTGTTATTATTATTATTATTATTAATAATAATAATAATAATAATAATAATAATAATAATAATAATAATAATAATAATAATAATAATAATAATAATGACCTTAAATTGTCTAGGCAGATTAAAATGGAGCAAATGAAAGAAAGAGCTCAGTTAGGTGATTTCTGTACCCAGTTCGGAGTTAAAGAGCCATTTCCTTATAGGAAAAAGAAGTCTCATTATAGGAAGCATAAGAATTACCCGGACTATCCTTATAGGAAGAAGAGGTCTAGATACAGACCCAAAGAGGTTAGAGAAGCTAGGAAGGCTTATTGTAAGTTGACTAGATTTGCGAAGAATAGATCTAAGAGAGACCTAGCTAAGATCAAATGTTATAGGTGTGGTAATTTGGGACATATTACCCCTAATTGCAAGCTTAAAAAGCTTAAAGCTTTAAATTTAGATGATTCTATGCATGATAAGATTTATGAATTTTTATACACTTCGAGTTCTGAGACTGATTATAATTCTGAATCCGAAACGGAGTCGAAAGAAAGTGATTTGATTGACTTTTCTGATAAAGACGATCAAAATGAAGTTGGTTCTCTTGAATGTGAAGGTGATACCTTTACGTGTGATGATGCATTTTATAAATTGCAATCTCAATTTGAAACTCATGAGTACTCTTTCTTCTGATAATGTGCTAGAACTTTTAAAGGATATTACCGATGAAAGGGTTCGCGATAAAATTCTAAAAATGGCTACATCTTCAGAGTCAAAACCCTCTTCTTCCAAAACTAATTTTCATAAAGAAAAGGATGCTTTTGTTTATAATCAGCCTTATTCTCTTACTGAAGTTTATAAGCAAATGGGAAAAAGGGCTGATACTAATAGAGAAACAACTTTTGATGATTTAAAAATAGAGGTTGAAAACTTGAAACAAGGGATTAAATCTCTTAAACAACATCAGGTTTTAAATGATCAAAGGATTTCCCAGCTTGATGAAAAAAGTTTTTTCGAAAAACAGCTTGATAGAGGGAAAAATGTTGTTGATAACTCAGAGATAGTTCATACACTTGATAAAAAGAATAACTCTTTTTTTGGCCTTATGCAAGTTATTACTGCTCAAAAGTGGTACATTAAATGTACAATTCTGATTGATAATTCTCTTCCTGATTTCTTATCCAGGGAATTCATACAATGAATGCTTATATGAACTATTTTGATGATGCTACTATCTATGCTATTCTTCAATCCCTGTCATCTCTAAGTGAATACCTGAAAGAAAAAATTATTTTTTGAGTTATACTCAGTATCATGAATGAAAATCTTCCATTTCCTATTGATATAGATGACCCACATGATATGTGGAATAACTTATCTGATGATGATAATGAATGGTAGAATTAATAAGAAACTTCTTTTCTATGATAGCATGGACGATTTTCCCCCTTGGAACCTTATAGGACGGGGAGGACAAATCAGACCAGAGTCATCCCAAATGCGAGGATCGTTATACATATCTTCATCTTCCTCGGTAAATATTCCAGGAACAAGGCCATTTATACGACCCTATGCTCGACCGCCAGTTATACAACTTGGAGGAAGGAGTTTGATAAACTCCCCGATCTCCAGTGAAGAGGTTTCCTCCTCCTCTGCATCTCTTTCTATTCAGTTGGAAGATATTCCAGAAGATAATCCATTATACGGTCAACTACAAGCTTACTTAAAGGCTCAAAAAGAAAAGCAAAGTAATACATTTACTACTGTGGCTAGTATAGACTATCTTGATGATATCAAGAATTATGAAAAGGTTAGTAGGAAGAAAATAATCTTCTTGGTTGATAATTCTGACATTCAGAGACAAAATGACCCTTGGATGATACTACAAAGGTATTTAGTCTCTAACTTATATTTTCCGGGTAAGTCATACAAAATCCGTTCCGTTTATGAAAATCTATTGGTAAGCACAGGTAGTGTTGAGTTCAGCCACTTTCAAGCTTACAGCACTGCTACAAACACACTTGGTTCATTAAAATCTGCTCCAACATCTTCAAAGACAAAATACCAAATTGGTTTTTTGATTGGTGGTTATACCACGGCCCAACCATTAAAATTCTACCTGATGAATTCACTCAGCTTTATAGAAATTGGGCCAGGGTATCTCCTCACCTCACTAAATTATACCAAGAAAATCATGTCTACTGCCCCGAATACCTGTCTCAAATTTATTTCTTCATAGAGTTTTCTATCCCATAGATACACAAAGTGGATCCCAGAATTTGGTTATACCGAAGATCAAATTCCTTGTTTATACAGAGTCTTTTTTAATAATTTCTGGGAAAAATTAACCTAGATAGACCCTTCCACCAAAAATCATGGCCAAGAACTCTTTGACCTAATTAAGTCAACTGTGACTACTTATGAAAAACAACCATCCCAAGCAATTGATACTTCTGTCAAGGGTATTGCCCGAAGAAGTTCTCTACAAGATGAAGAAGCAGATAAGCTGGACCTGATTAATAAATACATGGAACGAGTTAAAAGAGATTTACTAGACTCAATAGGCCTATTTGAAAAAGGTACTTCATCTACAGGAAGTCTGGGTCGTTGCAGCGATCATGTGGAAGATGCGCAATCTCCTCGAAGTAATAGGGAACTAGATGATAAATAATTGGATGACCTAGATCAGTTCTGTTAGCAAATGAGTGGCAAAGGAAAAAAAATATGACATTAGCATGATGGATCCGATGAGATCAGCAGTAACGTCAGCAGTAACAGTGGATCTACTGTTCACGGGATCTGGATGTGGGACCCAATTTACTATTTATACGCGTTTTCTTTTTCTGTAAATAGGAGGTTTGTTTTTCAGTTTAAGAGTTAAATTTTTTTTCAGTTTTCATTTTCAATCTCTACCTCCGCCTTCTCTCTAAAAATTTTGGCGTCTTTATAGTACTCTATGGCTTATAATTGTACTTTCAGTTAATAATACACTACTATTCCGGCAAGGCTCCGACCTACAAGGTACTGTTCCAACCTTATTATTTATTTACTATTTTTGCTTTCAATTTAATACTTATCCCTGTTTAAGCCGTGACTATGTCCGGCTAAATTAAGTATATATCTATGTTGAATATGTAACACTTCCTCCGTAACTATTATGATAAGCTTAGACTCAATTTTACTATTTAAAAATTGTTATGACTCTGCTACTTGGTTCCAAAATGGTGATACAATCGAATTGGGTACTACTGTGGTGGCTTTGTCTTAGTGACTATGTTTACCAACCTGTGATATTAAATCCCATTTCTAAAGTGTTGTTATTGTGGGGTGCTCTTTTCATAGTTAGAACCGCTAAACACATTGACTCATCATTGGTAGTACCTTAATTATGATAGATCCCTTATTTGGGTAAAATTACTAATTTATATAGTTGCTTAGTCTGAACTATTTTTGAATGGTAAAGTTTTATTCTTGTTAGTCTACGCGGACTACCGCATGACTTGCGAGTTTAAGGGTGTCCACCTTACTGAATCTGGGGATGGCCGTTGCCGGCCTCCTTACGGACCTGGATCCTGTAAATGTGGTATCAGAGCCTAGGTAGATCAGAGCACATTTACAGGATCCGGGTCCGTGAGGAGGTCGGCAACGTCCATCCCCAGATTCAGTAAGGTGGACACCCTTAAACTCGTAAGTCATGCGGTAGTCCGCGTAGACTTAACCGGAATAAAATTTTATCATTTAAAAATAGTTCTGACTAAGCGACTGTATGGATTAGTAATTTTACCCAAACAAGGGACCTGTCATAGTTGAGGTACTACTAATGATGAGCTCATGTGTTTAGTGGTTCTAACTGTGAAAAGAGCACCCCCACGATAACAGCACTTTAGAAAGGGGATTTTATGTCACAGCTTGCTAAACATAGTTACTAAGACAAAGCCACTACAGTAGTACCCAATTCGACTGTATCACTATTTTGGAACCAAGTAGCATAGTCATAATTATTTTTAAATCGTAAAATTGAGTCTAAGCTTATCATAATAGTTACGGAGGAAGAGTTACATATTCAACATAGATATATACTTAATTTTGCCGGACATAGTCGTGGCTTAAATAGGGGTAAGTATTAAATTGAAAGCCAAAATAGTAAATAAACAGTAAAGATAAAGCCGGAACAGTACCTTGTAGGCCTTGCCGGAATAGTAGTGTATTATTAACTGAAAGTACTATTACACGCCGTAGATTACTATACAGACGTCATAATTTTTAGAGAGAAGGCGGAGGTAGAGAGAGAAAATGAAAACTGAATTTTTTTTCTAACATCTTAAACTGAAAAACAAACCTCCTATTTATAGAAAAAGAAAATGTGTATAAATAGTAAATTGGGTCCCTCATCGGGGTCTCGTGAACAGTAGATCTACTGTTATTGCTGACGTTACTGCTGATCTCACCGGATCCATCATGCTGATGTCATATTTTTTCTTTTCCTTTGTCGCTCATTTGCTGATAGAACTGTTCTAGGTCATCCAATTATTTATCATCTAGTTCCCTATTACTTCGAGGAGATTGCGTATCTTCCATATGATCGCTGCAACTACCCAGACTTCCTGTAGATGAAGTACTCTTTTCAAATAGGCCTATTGAGTGTAGTAAATCTCTTTTAACTCATTCCATAACTTCGAGGAGATTGCGCATCTTCCACATGATCGCTGCAACGACCCAGACTTCCTGTAGATGAAGTACCTTTTTCAAATAGGCCTATTGAGTCTAGTAAATCTCTTTTAACTCGTTCCATGTATTTATTAATCAGGTCCAGCTTATCTGCTTCTTCATCTTGTAGAGAACTTCTTCGGGCAATACCCTTGACAGAAGTATTAATTGCTTGGGATGGTTGTTTTTCATAAGTAGCCATAGTTGACTTAATTTGGTCAAAGAGTTCTTGGCCATGAGGCTTTTTGGTAGAAGGGTCTATCTTGGTTAATTTTTGTCAAAAATTATTAAAAAAGATTTTGTATAAACAAGGAATTTGATCTTCGGTATAATCGAGTTCTGGGACCCACTTGTGTATCCATGGGATAGAAAACTCTATGAAGAAATAAATTTAAGACAGGTATTCGGGTCAGCAGACATGTTTTTCTTGGTATAATTTAGTGAGGTGAGGAGATACCCTGGCCCAATTTCTATAAAGCTGGGCGAATTCATCAGGTAGAATTTTAATGGTTGGGCAGTGGTATAACCACCAATCAAAAAACCAATTTGGTATTTTTGTCTTTGAAGATGTTGGAGCAGATTTTAATGAACCAAGTGTGTTTGTGACGCTTGTTATTATAATAGAGTACCATATCAAAGGCATCAACATAATCCCAATAGCTGCAACTCATTCTTGTTTGGTTTAGAAGAAACTGTCTATCAGTCATTGAATTAACACCCCAATCTTTTAATGGTATAACCTTTTTGATTATTATTTTTAAAAAGTTATAAACTTTTTCTGTAGTGCTGTAAGCTTGAAAGTGGCTGAATTCCACGCTTCCTGTGCTTATTAGTAGATTTTCATAAAATGAACGGGTTTTGTATGACTTACTCGGGAAATATAAGTTAGAGACTAAATACCTTTGTAGTATTATCCAAGGTTCATTTTGTCTTTGAATGTCAGAATTATCCACCAAGAAGATTATTTTCTTCTTTTTAACCTTTTCATAATTCTTGATATCATCAAGATGGTCCATACTAGCCACTGTAGCAAATGTATTACTTTGCTTTTCTTTTTGAGCCTTTAAGTAAGCTTGCAATTGACCGTATAACAGACTATCTTCTGGAATATCTTCCAGGTGAATAGAAGGAGATACAGAGGAGGAGGAAACCTCTCCATTGGAGATCGGGGAGTTTATCAAACTCCTTCCTCCAAGCCATATAACTGGCAGTCGAACATAGGGCCGTATTACTGGACTTGTTCCTAGAATATTTACCGAGGAAGATAAAGATCCATATAACGATCCTCGCATTTGGGATGACTCTGGTCTGATTTATCCTCCCCGTTCTATAAGGTTCCAAGGGGGAAAATCGTCTATGCTATCATAGAAAAGAAGCTTCTTATTAATTCCACCATTCATTATCATCATCAGATAAGTTATTCCACATATACATATCATGTGGGTTATCTATATCAGCAGAAAATTGGAGATTTTCATTTATAATTTTGAGTATAAGCTCAGAAAATAATTTCTTCTTTCAGGTATTCACTTAGAGATGACAGGGATTGAAGAATAGCATAGATAGTAGCATCATCAAAATAGTTCATATAAGCATTCATTATATGAATTCCCTAGATAAGAAATCAGGAAGAGAATTATCAATTACTTTTTTATATTGTATATCAAAATCAAAAGGAGCTAATTGAGCTTCTGGATAAAAAGTCAGGAAGAGAATTATCAATTCCCTTTTTATATTGTATATCAAAGTCAAAAGGAGCTAATTGAGCTTGCCATCGTGCGAACATTAATTTAGAAGCATCGTGTTTAAAATCTTTATCAAACATATATTTAACAGATTGAGCGTCGGTTTTTATCAAAAACTTTTGATTATATAGATCATCCTGGAATTTTAAAACACATTTAACAATTGTTAACATTTCATGCGCTACAGTTGCATATTTTTTCTGGGCTTCAGTCCATTTTTCAGAGTGAAATCTTATTAAGTATTCACGCTTATCATGAGGATTAACCTGTTTTAATATACCACCAAAACCAATGTTGGATGCATCTGTCTCAACAATATTTTTCCATTTAGGGTTAGTAAGAGTAAGACAAGGTACGCTTTAACTCTCTGTTTTACTTGCTGAACTAAAGCAGTATGTTGATCAGTCCAAAATCCTTTATAATCCTTTTTTAACCTATCATACAAGGGGGCTAAGTCACGAGATAAATTTTTATAAAAAGGAGCAATATAATTTAAACTACCCAAAAATCTTTGGAGCTGGGTCCTATCAGTAATAATATCAGGAAATTTTAAAGCAAAATCAATAGCCCTCTGAATAGGGATAATCTTTCCTTGACAAATATTATAGCCTAGAAATCTTACCTCTGTCTGGAAAAGACTCATTTTCGGTTTGGATATCACTAACCTATTTTGTATCACAATTTTCTTAAAAAAATCTAGGTGTTTAACATGCAATTCAAAGGTTTTGAAAAATACAAGAATATCATCTATATAAATAACGATAAAATCCATATAAGGATTAAAAATATCATTCATTATTTTCTGAAATTCAGAAGGGGTAATTTTTTAATCCAAAAGGCATAACATTTCATTCATATTGGCCAAAAGGAACGTTAAAAGCAGTCCTATAAGTATGTTTATTAAAAATCTAAATTTGCCAATATCCTGATTTTAAATCAAACTTTGAAAATATATTGGCATCATAAAGTCTAGAAAGTAAATCTCTTTTATTAGGAATAGGATATCTAATCCATTTTAAATGCTTATTTAAAGGTTTATAATTTATAATTAACCTGGGCATACCTCTCTCTTTTTCTGCAATAGGATATCTAATCCATTTTAAATGCTTATTTAAATGTTTATAATTTATAACTAACCTGGGCATACCTCTTTCTTTTTCTGCGGCATTATTAACATAAAAAGCAGTGCAAGACCAAGGAGACTTAGAAGGTTTTATCAAGCCTTTTTGCAATAGATTATCAATCTCCTTTTTACAAAATTCTACTAATTCAGCATTCATTTGACAAGGTCTAGACTTAGTCGGGATATTATCCTTAGAGAATGTGAGTATAAGGGTAAAGAGCAGTAATGAACGGCGTACCAAGTATAATTAGTGGGTTTAACTGATTTTTTACTAAAAAGAAGAAGTGAGGAATACACACCTTATCTTGACATATATGAGTATTAGCAAGCTTATATTCTATATCTAATGCATCACCAGAAGCAGATCGAACAATATGAGTTATTTTTGAAAAATATTTAGAAGGAACTAACCCTTCTTGAACACAACTTACATCTGCACTACTATCAATTAAAGCAATATCAGTTATTGAGAATTGATTATCAATCAGAATTGTACATTTAATGTACCACTTTTGAGTAGTAATAACTTGCAGAAGGCCAAGAAAAGAGTCATTCTTTTTATCAAGTGTATGAACTGTCTTTGAGTTATCAACAATATTTTTCCCTCTATCAAGCTGTTTTTCGAAAAAACTTTTTTCTTCAAGCTGGGAAATCCTTTGATCATTTAAAACCTGATGTTGTTTAAGAGATTTAATCTCTTGTTTCAAGTTTTCAACCTCTATTTTTAAGTTATCAAAAGTTGTTTCTCTATTAGTATCAGCCCTTTTTTTCATTTGGTTATAAACTTCAGTAAGAGAATAAGGCTGATTATAATCAAAAGTATCCTTTTCTTTATGAAAATTCAGTTTTTGAAGAAGAGGGTTTTGACTGTGAAGATGTATCCATTTTTAAAATTTTATTGCGAACCCTTTCATCGGTAATATCCTTCAAAAGTTCTAGCACATTATCAGAAGAAAGAGTACTCATAATGAGAGTTTCAAATTGAGATTACAATTTATAAAATACATCATCACACGTACAGGCATCACCTTCACATTCAAGAGAACGAACTTCATTTTGATCCTCTTTATCAGAAAAGTCAATTAAATCACTTTCTTTCGACTCCATTTCGGATTCAAAATTATAATCAGACTCAAAACCCGAAGTGTATAAAAATTCATAAATTTTATCATGCATAGAATCATCTAAATTTGAAGCTTTAAGCTTTTCAAGCTTGGAATTAGGGGCAATATGTCCCAAATTACCACACCTATAACATTTGGTCTTATCTAGGTCTCTCTTAGATCTATTCTACGCAAATCTGGTCTACTTACAATAAGTCTTCCTAGCTTCTCTAACCTTTTTGGATCTGTATCTAGATCTTTTCTTCCTATAAGAATGATCCGGGTAATTCTTATGCTTCCTATAATGAGACTTCTTTTTCCTATAAGGAAATGGCTCTTTAACTCCGAACTAGGTACAGAAATCACCTAACTGAGCTCTTTCTTTCATTTGCTCCATTTTAATCTGCCTAGACAATTTAAGGTCATTGCACAGATTCAATCCTCCCTGGCTGCAAATACCTATCATCTTGCCATAGGTGAAATTTTCCCAACTTATCAGGTCAGAAGTCCCACGCATAGCTTTCCTAACTCTTTCAGCGAAGGGAGGGGGAAGTCCATCTATAAACCTCTATTTCCTAAAGGCATATTTAACCTCTGGACGTTCCATAACTCTACTGAGAAAGGTGTCTTTATACCACCTGAATTCTCTTAGGTGCTTACACCTAAGGCCATTTAACATAGTTCTAATAGTCTCATATTGATTGGTAAATCTACCACTGAAATGTTCTAAAATACAGGTGACCAAGATATACACTGCATTTTGTCTATTAACCACTAAAGCTAAACCTAGGTTATCAACTCTAGGTTTAGGGTTTGTATCAATAGCATTAATAGTACCAACACATTGGTCATTAGTAAGGAAATTATCCCACCAACCACACAGTTGCCCAGTAAACCCTGCAGCAATCATTCTATCAATATTCCTATTGTCACTATGATTAGAACCGCTTTTAGCAATAGTAGCATACATCATCATATGATGCACAAGAATAGTCAATTGACGATTAACCAAACCATCTAGATTCCATTTATAAATTTCAGAACCACTAAAAGAAGTATTAGTCAAATTTCAATCACGTTCTTTAACCAAAACATCTTTGGGAGTAGGACGAGGATAATAATAAGTTTGCGCGGTATATCTCCATAATTTTTCTGTCTAACAGAACCCTTTAATTTATTTATTTCAGAAAATATATAACCTTTCGCAATTTGCAAATCAGGAGCTTGTTCCATTTTATCAGCAAAATCATTGGATAAATTAATAGGTTTAACATTGACAGCTTGAATCTTTTTAAGCAGATTTTTAAATTCATCCATATTAAAAATTGGAGTTTGTGCTCTAAACTCAGGAATATGAGGAAGAGACTAAACATTGGCTTCTACCTTTGGTATTTTATGAGGTTGTGAAGTGGAGGCCTCAGCAAAGGTAACCATGGCTTTGCCAGTATCCGTTTCTTCTCCTTTAGTTTTTCCCTAATTCTTTTATTAAAAGAATTAATGTATCAAGTTTTTCATGCAGGGAACTGATTTGCTCTCTTAGAATTCTAGCATACATATTCTGATAATTATTTTGAGAAATCAACTTATTAATTTCTTCTACGGTTATATGCGCAATATTATCATCAAGCAATTTTTGCAGAGCAGTAAAAGCAACTGATGTATTATTAGGCAATGTAAATGAAGATTGCGGAGGATAGACTTGAGTGATAGTTTGACCGTCAATTCCCCTATAATTTTTTTCTAATACTTGCACATATAAAGGCAAATAAGAGGTTATAAACCAAGGCATAAAACATATGATATTATTATGCAGAGCACATATTTCATAAAATTCTTGTGAAATATTATGCAAATCTTCTTGACTATAAGTCTCAAAAAACCACAGTCTAAATGGACTCCATTTATCATTAAAAAATTCTTTTTGAATTTGTTTTCTTGCCAGGGATCCTAGATTAAAATCAATTTGAACAAGAATCATTAAAAGTTATTGGAGGTTTGGGTCAAACTCCATTTCTGAAGCAGTTGAAAGATCTTTATCATAAATATTATCAGCATCCCGAACAATATTATCTTTCAGGTTAACACAAAGATTTGCAATATACCTAGCAGTATGACGTAATTTATCAACAGACTCAGTATCAAAAGTATGTAAGGAAGCAGGTTCACCTAGCAGGGCTATATGATGGCTCAATTGGGGAAATATGATGTACAACATGCATTACTCTATTATGAGCAAAAGAATGTCTACTATCCGCAAGCGATCTATCGTCGAATTGAAGGAAAATTTTTCCATCCTGATTTTGTGTAATATTAGAAAATTTATTTCTAGTCAAATTCTCTTTTACTTTATTAGGGGCAGTGGCGGTATTTAATATCCATGTTTTAGGCAAATTAATTTCGTCCCACCTGATTTGTCTTCTAGTGGTGACTTTTGATTTAAAGAAATTTGTTTCTATTAAAACAGTTTGATTTAAAGAGTTGTCTATCAATTTACATTTAGGGCTCAAAGAGGTTAACAATTTATAATAAATGCGATATGACAAACAAATAAGCTCAGATCCGGGAGCATAATCATAACCATGAAATTTGACATTTAATGTCAAAGCATCAAGAATATTAGCATCAGATAAAGACAATTGAAAATTCGGTTGAGTATTAAAATGAATCGGTCCATATGTTACAGTTGATTCAACTGTTCCTATCAGGGAATGTCTAAAATTATGATTTCTATCATCACGTAAAGCAGCCAAAAAGGTTTCTGGCAACCCCTTAAGGGTTAGAGGTTTAAAAGCAATTTGCACTATACCAATATGCATAAAATTAAACTGCTTTCTATAATGCTCAATATCACACCATTCTAATAATCTTATGGTCTGTTTAGCAGAATTTAGAGGTAAGGATTTTTCAGTCGTTTTTATAATCTGTTTAATAGAAAGTTTATCAAACCTACCATAATCATAAATTAAAAATCTGGAAGGGAATTATCAATTCCCTTTTTATATTTTATATCAAAATCAAAAGGAGCTAATTGAGCTTGTCATCTTGCAAACATTAATTTAGAAGCATCATGTTTAAAATCTTTATCAAATATATATTTAACAGATTGTGCATCAGTTTTTATCAAAAACTTCTGATTATACAAGTCATCTTGAAATTTTAAAACACATTTAACGGGTCCGTGAGGAGGCCGACAACGGCCATCCCCAAATTCAGTAAGGTGGACACCCTTAAACTCGCAAGTCATGCGGTAGACCGTGTAGACTAACAAGAATAAAATTTTAGCATTCAAAACTAATTCTGACTAAGCAACTGTATGGATTAGTAATTTTACCCAAACAAGGGACCTTTCATAATTAAGGTACTCCCAATGATGAGCCCATATGTTTAGCAGTTCTAACTGTGAAAAGAGAACCCCACAATAACAACACTTTAGAAAGGAGATTTAACATCACAGCTTGCTAAACATAGTCGCTAAGACAAAGCCACCATAGTAGTACCCAATTCGACTGTATCACCATTTTGGAACCAAGTAGCAGAGTCACAACAATTTTTAACTAGTAAAATTGAGTCTAAGCTTATCATAATAGTTATAGAGGAAGAGTTACATATTCAACATAGATATATACTTAATTTAGCCGGACATAGTCACGACTTAAATAGGGATAAGTATTAAATTAAAAGCAAAAATAGTAAATAAATAGTAAGGCCGGAACAGTACCTTGTAGGCCGGAGATTTGCCGAAATTGTAGTGTATTATTAACTGAAAGTACTATTACAAGCCGTAGAGTACTATACAGACGCCGAAATTTTTAGAGAGAAGGCAGAGGTAGAGAGAGAAAATGAAAACTGAAAAATTTTTCTGACTCTTAAACTGAAAAACAAACCTCCTATTTATAGAAAAAGAAAATGCATATAAATAGTAAATTGGGTCCCATATTCGAGTCCCGTGAACAGTAGATCCACTATTACTGCTGACGTTACTGTTGATCTCATCGGATCCATCATGCTGATGTCATGTTTTTTCTTTTCCTTTGCCACTCATTTGCTGATAGAATTGTTCTAGGTCATTCAATTCTTTATCATCTAGTTCCCTATTGCTTCGAGGAGATTGCATATCTTTCATATAATCGCTGCAACTACCCAAACTTCCTTTAGATGAAGTATCCTTTTCAAATAGGCCTATTGAGTCTAGTAAATCTCTTTTAACTTGTTTCATGTATTTATTAATTAGGTCCAGCTTATTTGTTTCTTCCTCTTGTAGAGAAATTCTTCAGGCAATACCCTTGACAGAAGTATCAATTGCTTGGGATGGCTGTTTTTTATAAGTAGCCACAGTTGACTTAATTTGGTCAAAGAGTTCTTGGCCATGAGGCTTTTTGGTGGAAGGGACAATCTTGGTTAATTTCTTCCAGAAATTATTAAAAAAGACTCTGTATAAACAAGAAATTTAATCTTCGGTATAACTGAATTCTGGGACCCACTTGTGTATCCATGGGATAGAAAACTCTATGAAGAAATAAATTTGAGACAGGTATTCGGGGCAGCAGACATGATTTTCTTGGTATAATTTAGTGAGGTGGGGAGATACCCTGGCCCAATTTCTATAAAGCTGGGCGAATTCATCAAATAGAATTTTAATAGTTGGGCCGTGTTATAACCACCAATCAAAAAACAATTTGATATTTTGTCTTTGAAGATGTTGGAGCAGATTTTAATGAACCAAGTGTGTTTGTGACGCTTGTTATTATAGTAGAGTACCATATCAAAGGCATCAACATAATCCCAATAGGTGCAACTCATTCTTGTTTGGTTTAGAAGAAACTATCTATTAGTCATTGAATTAACACCCCAATCTTCTAATGGTATAACCCTTTTGATTATTATCTTTGAAAAGTTATAAACTCTTTCAGCAGTGCTGTATGCTTAAAAGTGGCTGAACTCAACACTACCTGTGCTTACCAATAGATTTTCATAAAAGGAATGGGTTTTGTATGACTTACCCGGGAAATATAAGTTAGAAACTAAATTCCTTTGCAGTATAACCCAAGGTTCATTTTGTCTCTGAATATCAAAATTATCCACCAAGAAGATTATTTTCCTCTTACTAACTCATAATTCTTTATATCATCAAGTTGGTCCATACTAGCCACGATAGCAAATGTATTAATTTGCTTTTTTTTTGAGCCTTTAAGTAAGCTTGAAATTGACTGTATAACAGACTATCTTCTAGAATATCTTCCAGGTGAATAGAAGGAGATGCAAAGGAGGAGGAAACCTCTCCACTGAAGATCGAGGAGTTTATCAAACTCCTTCCTCTAAGCCGTATAACTAGCGGTGAACATAGGGCCGTATAACTGGCCTTGTTCTTAGAATATTTACCGAGGAAGATGAAGATCCGTATAAAGATCCTCGCATTTGGGATGACTCTAGTCTGATTCATCCTCCCCATCCTATAAGGTTCCAAGGGGGAAAATAGTCCATGCTATCATAGAAAAGAAGCTTCTTATTAATTCCACCATTCATTATCATCATCAGATAAGTTATTCCACTTATTATGTGGGTCATCTATATCAGCAGGAAATGGGAGATTTTCATTCATGATACTGAGTATAACTCGAAAAATAATTTCTTCTTTTAGAAGCATCGTGTTTAAAATCTTTATCAAACATATATTTAACAGATTGTACATCAGTTTTTATCAAAAACTTCTGATTATACCAGTCATCTTGAAATTTTAAAACACATTTAACGATAGCCAACATTTCATGAGCTATGGTAGCGTATTTTTTCTGGGCTCCAGTCCATTTTTCAAAGTGAAACCTTATCAAGTATTCATGCTTATCATGAGGATTAACCTGTTTTAATATACCACCAAAATCAACGTTGGATGCATCTGTCGCAATAATTTTTTGCCATTTAGGGTTAGCAAGAGTAAGACAATGTAGTGCTTTAACTCTCTGTTTTACTTGCTGAACCAAAGCTGTATGTTGATCAGTCCAAAATCCTTTATAATCCTTTTTTAACCTATCATATGGGGGGCTATGTCACGAGATAAATTTTTTATAAAAAGGAGCAATATAATTTAAACTACCCAAAAATCTTTAAAGCTGGGTCTTATCAGTAATAATATCAGGAAATTTTGAAGCAAAATCAATAGCCCTCTGAATAGGGGTAATCTTTCCTTGACAAATATTATGGCCTAGAAATCTTACCTCTGTCTGGAAAAGACTCATTTTCGATTTGGATATTACTAACCCATTTTGTATCACAATTTTCTTAAAAATATCTAGGAGTTTTAACATGCAATTCAAAGGTTTTTGAAAATACAAGAATATCATCTATATAAACAATGATGAAATCCATATAAGAATTAAAAATATCAATCATTATTTTTTAAAATTCAGAAGGGGCATTTTTTAATACAAAAAGCATAACATTCTATTCATATTGGCCAAAAGGAACATTAAAAATAGTCCTATAAGTATGTTCTTTAAAAATTTGAATCTGCAAATATCCTGATTTTAAATCAAACTTTGAAAATATATTGGCATCATAAAGTCTAGAAAGTAAATCTCTTTTATTAGGAATAAGATATCTAATCCATTTTAAATGCTTATTTAAAGGTTTATAATTTATAACTAAACTAGGCATACCTCTCTCTTTTTCTGCTGCATTATTAACATAAAAAGTAGTGCAAGACCATGGTGACTTGGAAGGTTTTATTAAGCCCTTTTGTAAGAGATTATCAATCTCCTTTATACAAAATTCTACTAATTCAGCATTCATTTGACACGGTCTAGACTTTGTTGGGATATCATCCTCAGAGATATCATCATCATAAGGGAGAGTAACAATATGCTTTTTCCTATTCCAAAAAGCACTAGGATGATTGGTACATACATCAACGACCATTATTTCAGAGATTAATTTAATCTTCTCTTGAATTTTAACAGATTTTAAAATATCACAAATATTGATGCCAAACATCTCAAGCTATAATGAATCAATATGCTTTTCTTTGCTATTAATTAAAGCATTAATATCACGAACTATGGGTTTGGTAACAAAAGAGAAACTAATTTCTTTACCTTTATAACTACCTTTAAACCCTTTATCATCAAGGTGAGTATATGGGTAAAGAGCAGTAATGAAAGGAGTGCCAAGTATAATTGAGCGGGTTTAACTGATTCTTTACTAAAAAGAAGAAATGAGGAATACACACTTTATCTTTGCATATATGAGCATTAGCAAGTTTATATTCTATATCTAATGCATCACCAGAAGTAGATCGAACAATATGAGTTGTTTTTGAAAAATATTTTGAAGGAACTAACCCTTCTTGAATACAACTTACATCTGCACCACGATTAATTAAAGCAATATCAGTTATTGAGAATTGATTATTAATTAGAATTGTGCATTTAATGTATCACTTTTGAGCAGTAATAACTTGCATAAGGTCAAGAAAAGAGTCATTCTTTTTATCAAGTGTATGAACTTTCTCTGAGTTATCAACAATATTTTTCCCTCTATCAAGCTGTTTTTCGAAAAAACTTTTTTCCTCAAGCTGGGAAATCCTTTGATTATTTAAAACCTGATGTTGTTTAAGAGATTTAATCTTTTGTTTCAAGTTTTCAACCTCTATTTTTAAATCATCAAAAGTTGTTTCTCTATTAGTATCAACCTTTTTTCCTATTTTCTTATAAACTTTAGTAAGAGAATAAGGCTGATTATAAACAAAAGCATCCTTTTCTTTATGAACATCAGTTTTGGAAGAAGAGGGTTTTGACTCTGAAGATGTAGCCATTTCTAGAATTTTATCGCGAACCCTTTCATCGGTAATATCCTTTAAAAGTTCTAGCACATTAACAGAACAAAGAGTACTCATATTGAGAGTTTCAAATTGAGATTGTAATTTATAAAATGTATCATCACACGTACATGTTAGAACCCGTATATTGGTGTTTTGGTACCATGGCCAACTTTGAGACTATTGGTGTTATTTTCAGGAAGTGTGACACTTGAGTGTGCTTTTGAAGAATTTGAAAGTTTAAATTGGAATCTTTGTATAAGTATGGGTTTATGAGCTTATGGATATTTACATGTACAAGTGTACACTTATAAGACCAAGGATATTAAATCTTTCATTATGTATTTACAAGTGGAGAAAATTCAAATTCTAGAAACTAAGTGT
>DF361159.1:30591-54283 GCA_000787875.1 Solanum virginianum | reverse complement strand
GCATATACATTCTCTGTTATTGTGCATACATGTTTACTCAAGGGTACGATGAGGCCCTATCCCATCCTATGATTCTGTCAGTCTGTTAAAGGTCTGTGGATACATACACGTGTGGGTTGTGCCCAGTTTGTCTGATTAGACTAGCATAATACGTTTGGTATGTTTGATAGGTGGTTCTACCCGCCATTGTGGCCTTGTCGGCCATTCTGTATGTATATGATGTTCTATTTCTATTAGAATTTTTCTGAGTGCAGGGTTATTTTGGGTTAGTATATAAAACAAAAGAAACTCTGCCAATATTTTTGTGAACATAAGTCATCCATTTAAAATTCAACTTTGTGATTGTGTTTGGGTGCCCACTTCGGGTACTAGTGTCGGCCCACGGGGTTGGGTCGTGACAGAGGTGGTATCAGAGTGGTTCGTCCTCGGAGTGTTCATAGATCGTGTCTAGTAGAGTCTTGTTTATCGATATGTTGGGCCCCACATCTATAAACAAGAGGCTACAGGATATTTTGGATGTCACTTTCCTTTTTGATCTTGTAGGGTTCTTTCATGCGTTCCTTTCACCTATGATATCCAAGCTTCCTTTTACTCAAAATTATGATTTAAAGTTGATTTGTTCATGGGTCTTATTTATTATAAAAATCATTGCGAACTATATTGGGGTTTATGAAAAATGTGACTATTTTGCTATGTTTGGGTTATGAATCTAAGATCTATTGAAAGATTTGATGAAGGGTTTTGATGTATATTATGTGAGGGTGTTACCAAGTATCTATTGAAGGTTTTACATTGAATTTACTAAAATGATTTTACTCTTGAATTGCATGGTTTTACACTAGCACTACACACTCGCCAAGTGTTTGATAAAATGTCCGGCTAGGGTTTCTTCAGGAATTGAAGGTGCAATGCATGTCTTATGAGTTAAATGATATTATGATGATAAAATGATGTATCTATGTGATGACAAAATGATGATGAAAAGGAATGTATGTATATAATAATGAAAAGAATGCGTATATGTGTGTTTAAATCATGTAAAGCACATATGGTGTTGCAAGTGAATCGTTGGGCTCTCATGTTATGTTCTTGGGAATTGTTGATGAGTTATTGGGTTCTTATGTTAAGACTTATGCTCTTGTCAATTGTGAAGCCTACTAGACGGGGTTATGAACTATGCTATATGCTTTACCCTCTAGTGGAAGGTTAATTCCTACATGTAGGGGTTATGAACTATGTTGTACACTTTACCCTCATGTACGAAGTTATGCTATTCACTTACTCATGTCTACATGTAGGGTTTATGAACTATGTGATACTTCTTACCGTCGTGTATGATTTGGGGTTATGCTATGTACTCATTTGAGGTTATGCTATGCACTCATATTCACATATAGGGGTTATGAACCATGTTGTACTCCTTACCCTCTTGTACGATTTGAGGTTATGCTATACACTCATATTCACATGTAGGGGTTACAAACCATGTTGTGCTCTTTACCCTTGTGTACAATTTGAGGTTATGCAATACACTCATATGAAAAGGTTATGAACTTTGTGGAATGCCTTACCCTTATATGTACACATGTAGGGGTTATGACTTATGCTACCATTTACCCTCATATGTTATTCATTATCTCATGTACCACCCATTATCTACTAGAAAGGGTTATGACTCTTGTTATATCCCTCACCCTATAGTACAAGTATTTGGATGGTTTAATCATGTTATCTTTTTGGATTAAAATATCTATGTAAAGAATGATTATATTCAAGTATGCTTTACTACAAGCATTCTTCATGCATGCCATGTTGCTAATATACTATCTCTTGTTATGATTATGCATTTTGATTATACTGCCTATCTCTTGTTGCATTGTATCCCACATACTTAGTATATTCAAATGTACTAACACATACTCTATGCCTCAATGGTATCACCACGCAGAAACCGAAGCCCCGCTTGAGCATCAACAACCATGTGGCTAGTATGGTTTCACTCAAGCTTATTAATGAGTCCTATATTCTGGGGATGTTGGTCTATCTTTCTAATGCTATTTATTGATACTTTCGTTTTTATTGCTATATTGACTATGAGGGTGAGCCCGGTTGCTTTGTCTTGGCCCCACTAAGTATCTATGTTTAGAGGTTTGTTGGACAAGTTGCGTATTATGCTTGAGCTTGACTCATCTATGGTATTTAAGTATTACTCTCTTTCTCTATCTCTCCCTTAGTCCCACTTTCCCTTATTTATGCTTATCCCTTATTGCTATTTTAATTGATACTGTGACCAAGGATGTGTAATGATATATTATGAGGCTTGTTTGGGGTTCCTTCAGGTTCCCCATTCACTGGTCACATCTAGGCCTTAGGCTTGAGTCATGACACGACACGTATCGTTGAAGACCTTTGGACATTCAGCGAATTGGTGAGCCTCCCTTACTTCGGAGGATTCATTATGTTATTTCATCTTTCTTTAGAGTTATATATGGATTAGCATTTTATTGATTGAGGTAGCCATAGGGTCTGTCATTGGCACCACCTACTAGTGATAAAGGCTTCATAGATTATAGTCGGATTATTAATTGATAAATCTATGAGCTAGTTATCTTCTACTAGCATTTTTTTTTATAATATTATTTGAGATTAGATAAGATATGCCCATTTACTTCCTTCTGTGTTCCGCTGATAGTATAATGTATGAATAAACGAATGTAATGAGACCAAGCGGTTCGCTTGGGGACTAACAATAGCCTCTGAGTGCTGGTTACGACAAAGTTGGTATCAGAGCACGAGTTCAAGAGTCCTAGGGTGTGTATGAAGCCATGTCTAGTAGAGTCCTTATTATTAGTGTGAAGAGCTCCACATCCATAATTTGGAGTCTATAGGATATCCAGGAATTGTTTCCCTTCTTTTAGGTTCTAAATCGTGCAATAATGTCAAATTCTATGAAAGTTCTTATCTCTTATCTAAGTCTTGCTTTACACGTTTGCAGACCATGTCTTCTAAATGCATTATATACTTAAAAGATACCATTAGCACCAAGAGACTTGAGCCTACTACTCAGGTTGTTGTGCACAATCGATGGGAAGAAGAGGAAAAGTAGAGAGAGATGGAAGAAGCCTAGGGCAAGGAGGGAAATAGATTTTTCTCTCTGAAGAGACCCTAGAAGTATATGCCACCACTAGCAAGTGCACCCACATCCACTAGTAGATATAATTTAAGCCCAAGGAGAACTCAACCCCTCAAGATTCAGAACCCTTCAGCCTAAGGGAGAGTGACTCTAGGACATAAAGGGAAACCACCATGTGGAAGGTGTGGCAAACTTTATTTGGGACAGTTTCGATTAGGGCACCAATGATTGCTTCAAGTGTGGCCAAGAGGGTCATTTTCAGAGAGATTGTCCAAAGTGGGATAACTAAGCTCAACGCTGTAGACCAACACCAACCGTTAGAGGAAATAAGAGAGATGCTACTTCTAGCACGAGTGAGGCCATAGACCAGTTGTGTGCTGCAGTAGCCGCCCATCTTAGGAAACACTCCAGATGTTATGACATGTATAAGTTGAGTCTTTACTTGCTTTTAATGCTATCCATGAGATAAAAGCTTATATTTCCGAGAATTTTAATATTTCCAACTAAGAGTGAGATTTGAGGTCTTGTAAAACCATAAGTAGAGTTGTTACCCTTGAGCTAGAAAGATAATGAGGGAGAGGAGGAAATTGGGTAGTAAGAGTGGAGATTGATAGAGGCTTGTAGTTAGAGTTTGTGGCTGTTAGGTAAGTAATAAGGTGATGAATCGATTTTTCTAAGTTGATGATAGGGTGGTAAGTGCCCTATGATTGTCATGATGAGGTAAAAAGAGAGAGAATTAGTGTCAGAATGTGTTAGAACATACTCAAAATTGGAAAGAGGTCTATATTGATGTATTCGGATATTCGTATTAGTGAGGGGTAGAGTATAGATCTTGAATAGGGGGAAAGAGTGTTTTAGTGTGATAGATCTAACTTAGGTTCATAATTGTGAGTGAGAGTTCATGGGACTCATCAAGTTATGAGCTTAGGTAGATAAGGAGATATGATTGAATAGGTGAGTGGTATTGAGTTGTGAGGAAGGGATGTGTTGCTTGAATACTCGCTATGCGATTTTAGTAGGCTTATGTTCCCTAAATTCTTACCTAGTAGTTGTAAAGGGGTTTGATGTTGGAGTGGTATGTCATAAAGGCACATGTTAGTACTAGACCCTAAGCTTGAATTTTGAGAAGTAGTACGAAAGAGGAGATAGTATCATGAGAATGATAGTCTTAGTTGGAGATTATCTCTAAAAGGCTTGCCATAGTATATGAAGATGCTAATTTGTAAGGAAAGTGATGCTATGAGTAGTGTAAAGTGCCCCTTAGGTGAGACTAGTGAAATGAGGATAGTTCAATAGATAAGAAGAGACTTGAGATGTGTATTGCATAATTGTGTGAAGATATGTGCAGCTGTAAGTTATGACTACTATAAGAATCTAGATAATATCTTTAAGTTCAATGGGAAGTAAGTTGAGGTAGGCATTCTTTGTCATCATGAGCAACTAGGTTGATTGGGCGTTTTATGGATATATGATGAGGAGTTTTCCGTTATAGTCTAAGTGTTATACATATGGGTTTATGAAAGCATAAAGGTTGAGTATTAGTAGGAAAAAGAAGTGGTTAGATTGTAAGAGTCATGGGAAGTGGTTGTGCATGCCATAAGAATAACAAATATAGAGAGATTTCTATAGAAATAGGAAAGGGAGCTAAGAGTGATATTGTTGAAAAGAGTCTGAGTGGCTAATTATATGTATGTGACTATAGCATAATAGAAGCGTTTAACGTATTCTTGTGGGTAGTGATTCCTTGACTGAGTAGAGAGGAGGTAGATGCTTACAGTCTAGTGGAGGAAATTGATTCCCAAATTGGAGAGAGGACCTTGAGAGCTAAGGGGGAGATGCTAAGTGGTAAACTAGAGTAGATCTTGAGTTTGATAGAGATAGGATGATCGAGATGAGACATCAGTTCTTGTCATATCATATATTCCTTATTCTTTCGTTAAGGTGATAATCTCTTCCCATCTGGTATACGACTGCCATCCCCATGGCCTAGCCCCATATACCACTTGTTGATTGTAATCCCCAGGATTTATGGGATATTTGATATGCCTTTTCAAAGGAATATAATATGCTTTATATATTCATGAATTAGGGTTTAGGGTTGAGTAGCCTCCAAGAAATCCTGAATGAAATATGACTCCTCTTGTAGTGTCATACAAAATTTCAATGTCTACAACAATAAAAATCAAGAGGCTCATATCTTCAAATGTACATAGTCAGATTATACTTGATTTATATTTACACACTAATTCTACATTGTTTGTGACTTGAACATTTTTTTGGCACATGATTAGACTGAAGCCATAAGTAGTGTATAATAATATTACAACCAATTATTGGCACAAACATTTGTTTCGAATAAGTCGTGAAGGAAAATCACATTTCGTGCTAGATGTTCCAGATGTTGAGTCTAAAATACGAAGACCAATAAGTTACTCTCATATAATTATTTTCATAAAGGCAAAAAAATATTTTATTTTGGTACCTATCCAATTCATAATCAATTAATTCTAATAAGATATGGATTCAATTAAAAGCCCAGATCCATTTATTTGGGCTACAAAAGATGACCCACTTTATTAGGCCCAATATCCCCCATCCTAGAGGCCCACATGATGCCATGTGGTAGATGACATGGCATCCCAAGTTAAACAAAGAAGTCAATAGGATCATACCATGTGTCAAAATGACATGACATTCCTATCTAAATCAAAGGCCAATATATATGTGCCACATGTGCAAGTGATGTGTCTCAACCAATCAAATATTGTCATGTCACTTGAAAGAAGTCCTATTCTAATAACTTTTCCTGTGCCATGCCACTTTAAATCTGTTTAGCCAACAAGAAGTCTAATTCCACCATAACTCAAGAAACCTATTCTTATAACTTTTCCTACGCTATGTCACCTTAAATCTGATTGGCCAGAAGGAAGCCTGACTCCATCATAACTCTAGAAACCTGTTCTTATCACTTTTCCTGTGCTATGTCACCTCAAATCTGATTAGCTGAAAGGTCTAATTCTATCATGACTCCTCTATTCTACAACTATATAAAGAGGTCCTTATAATTTAGAATTAACATAAAGAATTCTAACAAGAATCTAGAGAGAGATCATGGATCAAACGCGCAGATTTTCTCTATAAAGCAACAAGAATTAAAGAAATCAAGCATTCAATTTTAAGAACGTATCAAGATCAAGACTACCAGATTCAAGAACAAGCCCAAAAGCCCTTGGATTCAAGTACAAGTTAAGATCAAGTTCAAGAACAAGATCATATCAAGATCAAGTTCAAATCCTAGTCATTTAATCAAGATCAATTTTTCCAAGATTCGAGAACAAGCTAAAGAGCCCTTGAATCTATATTTGAAAAGGTGAATAAGAGGATTCATAGGGATTGTAGAACTCACTCCTTGAAATAAAATACCAATTGTTGTAATATTTTTCGTTCATTGATTATTATTTTCTAAGATGTGAATTTTATTGTCATACAAATTCTAGCATGCCCAGTGGAATAGTCTCTACCTCTCATCTCAACTTTCCAGGTACCAAAGAATATTGAAATAGCTTCTAAGAAGATTTCCCAATCAATTTCCTCTAAGGCTGCTGATTCCAAGTTCTCTACTAAAGTGGAGGGAATGCTCGGTGTTACTTTTGGAAGTGTTGGAGCTATTATAAGGAGCAAAGCCACTATGCTAGGACAACAAACACCACGAGTATCATCCACACCAACTTCTGATTTTGGATCTTCAGCTCTCATGGGAGCAAGGTCCTCTACATATGCTTCAGATGGAGGAAGCAGTGTTGCTGAGAAGATCATGCAGACTTTAGCTCTACTTGAGGTCTCTAGTTCCAAGAATTCTACTACAAAGAAAGACCAGGAATCATCCAATGAATCTTTTCCACAAATGTCGCATAATGTGAGTCCTCTGAAGATCAAGTTCCATGATAATTTATGCTACTCTTCTCCATAAATATCTTAGACTTTTTGGTCATCCTCTTGAAAATTGTTTCATCTTCAAAGACAAAGTCATGCAATTGGCTAGGGAAGAGAAGATTGTCCTTGATGATGAGAAAGCTAGTTCTAATCAAATCTCTATCACTTTTGGCTCGCTTGACCCAATCCAAATATATACCTCTAAAAAGGAGAAGTCCTTAGAGCCAAACAAAATCCAAACTGATAGAGATGATGATGAAAGTTAGATTCTTGTGACTAGGTGGAGATGAAAAAAGATAAGTTCACAAAGAGAATTATCTAAGAAACTGACCAGAGGAAGGACGGTGAAGAGACCAAAGAAGCAAAAGCTAGTCACGCATCCAAAGAAAGAAAGGGTGGAAGTGCATTACTACTAGAAGGCATGACATCCTGTATATTTTGGAGAGTTATTGCCAAGTTGGTTTCATAATGGAACTGCCTAAGACAACAATAAGGCATCATATTTTAACACTGACAAAGGAGAGAGAGTAGGTGAAAGTTCATCAAAGATGTCTCCAATGGATAAAGAAGAAGCAACAGGCAAAACCTCATCAAAAGTGTCTCCCCTATCTTCTGAGAAGCCTGCGGAACCCTTTTCTCAAGAAACACATGCATGCGATACAAAAATCACATTTGTAGAGGATGATCTCTTATTTTGTGAAAAGCTACATAATCATCCTTTTTACATAGTAGGTCATGTGCTAGAGAAGAGGATAAATAGAATCTTAATTGATGAAGGATCTGGGACATTCTGCCCATCCATATATTGAAAGAACTAGGCATCACGACTAAGGAGCTTAGTGAAAGTTATCTGTTACTACAAGGATTAATCAAGGGGGGACAGAAGTCTATAGGCTTTATTAAGTTAAAAATCCATATTGGTGATTTGCGATGTAGTGCATGGATACACGTGATCAATACAAAGACTTCATATAATATATTGCTTAGTAAGCCTTCAGTGTGTGAGAACAAAATTATCTCATCCACTTACTACTAATGTTTGAAGTATCTCCAAGAGGGAATTGAAAAGAAAATAGTTGCCAATGATAATCATTTCCCTGAAGCTGAGTCACACTTTGTTGATGCAAAATTCTATTTGAAGAATTATATTGTGAAGGAACCAAAACTTGACGATGTTAAATGGACCAAGTCCAATGCACTTACTAGCAAAAGATCTGATACGGTGGTTGGAATGGTCAAGGCTAGTATAGGGGAGTTAGAGTCTTGACTAGATAAAGGTAAGATCATATCCTCGAAAAAGAAGCCAACTTTTGTACCCCGCTATGTTTCAAAGGTAAAGAAAGAGGCAGGTTAATCATCTGATATTTAGGAAAATGTACTGGGAAGGCTAACTCTTTGTAGCAAACGCATTGATGCAATCAACTTGTCTTCAAAGCTACTGGGAGAGTTTGTGTCTCAAAATCCACCAAAGGATATGTCACTCCCTACAAAATGTACACAGGGCTTTGATCTAAATGCTTACAAGTTACTTACAAAAGATGGATACAACCCTAATAAGCCATTTAAACTAGGGAAACTCCCATTAGATGATGTAACTAGGAAAGTACGTGAAGGTTTGGGCTATAGTCAACCACTTCCAGTATGTATTTTCATAAAAAGAGCAAGTAATAATTACATCACCATCAAAGATGAGTCTTTTTCTTCGAGCAAAAGGCCTTCTGTCTTTAATCGACTTGGAAAACCCACTATAAGATTTTTTTTGTTCGAGAGGCTGGGAAAATTGAAGAAAGAAAGTAAAAAGTATCGGAGAAGTTACCTAAGGGTGATAATACTTACTCTGCTTGTCAAAAAGAATGTCCAAAGTAGAATTCCCTCTAGGATGAAGCAAAAAGTGGAACTCATGGTTTTGTATGGAGAAGTGCTAAAGGCAAAGACTCACACCGTGGTTTACACCAAGGAACGTGAGGAAGATGAAAAAAGTGTAGGCTCCTCATATCATATTATAGCTTTGAGGGTGCTTGATACCTCATCTCAAGTAAAGGTTGATGGAGGGTAAGAATACATTGTTGGGTGTTACCACATATCTATTAGTGAGAATTATCAACAAGAGAAAGAAGATGGTGGAGAGGCTCCACCAGAACTGGAAGAAGGATTGAAAGCCACGTTAGATCCTTTAAAGAAAGTTAACCTTAGCACTGTTGAAGACCCAAGGCTAACTTACTAAAGTGCTTTTCTAGAAACTAAGGAAGAAAACACTTATATGAATCTGCTCAAAGAGTATAAGGATGTCTTTGCCTGGAGTTACGGAGCAACTTGGGAATTTGTATTCCCCATGATTCACTAACTTAAACACCCTGGATATACAACCTTAATTAGGACATTGAGTGCAAGATGGTAATTTAGATTCTTTCAGCCCTCTTCTAATATGGTGCTTGGCCGGCTTTGATAGTGTGCCAAACTCACCATTACCTATTATCCCAATCAACCTCCCCTTGGCCGGGTTTGGTTGATTAGATGAAAACACATCAATCAAATTCTATTACCATTCCCTTTTTCTATTCTTCACTACCTGGGCTAGGATCATGACACTAGGAAGGGTTTAATGTTGGTGAAACGACCCCCAAAAATGCCCAATAAT
Source organism: Solanum virginianum (assembly GCA_000787875.1). NCBI lineage: Eukaryota > Viridiplantae > Streptophyta > Magnoliopsida > Solanales > Solanaceae > Solanum > Solanum virginianum. Next base: position 44,579 of record DF361159.1, on the reverse strand, counting down.
ATGCCTCGAAAGTGCCTAGAATCATAATTTTCATATATCTCAAAATTCATGTGCGATATCAAAAATCTGACTTCATATTCTTGTTCAAGGGGTCAAATTGAGTGGGAAATAGGTCTATTCCCAATTTAAGAGCAACTATAGAAAAATTTAAAAATCATAAAAATGCGATTTTCGATAAGGTTTTTGCGCCCCAGGCGTGATGTGCCAACGGCGTGCCTCAGTTCATTTTGTGTGCAATTTTCTTGTCTGGTCCAAGGCCTTTGGGTCTTGGGCTAAAGTGTTTCCATGCATGAAAATACCTTTACTTAACCTTATTTTACACTTATATCATTCAAGACATCCCCAAATACTCTCTTATACACTTAGATAATATTTCATCTCCAAATTTCAAGTCGCAAAACTCATCCGAATCTCAAGGTTCTCATTAAAGCTTCAAGTCTCCATCTCTAATCTTTGTAAAAATTCTCTAAAAACTAAGGTATGTGGGTTCGTTTCATGGGTTCCTTTCGCCCATGATATCTAAGCTTCCTTTTACCTAAAATTGCATGATTTAAAGTTGATTTACTCATGGGTCTTAATTATTATGAATTTCACTACACACTATGTTAGGTTTCATGAAAGTATGGTTGTTTTAGCATGTTTTGTGTTATGAATCTAAGATATGTTATGAGATTTGATGAAGTGTTTGGATGTATGTTGCTTGAATAAGTTACCAATTATCTATTGATGGTTTTACATTGAATTTTCTAGCATGATTTCACTTTTGAATTGCACGGGTTTGCACTAGCACTACACACCTACCAAGTGTTTGATAAAATTTTCGGTTATGATTTTCTTGAGGAATTGAAGGTCCAATACATGTCTTATGAGTTGAATGACTCTATGATGATGACAGTAATGTATGTATATGATATTATCTCTATAGTGTTGGGAATTGAACAAGCCTCACTCAGGGGGTTATAGGCCCGGGTAACCTTGTTGAGGGGTTTATACCTCGATCGCCTCACTCGGGAGATGGTAGGCCCATGCAACCATGTCGAGGGGTTTGTACCTTGATAACCACATTGTGGGGTTCGTACTCCATCAACCATGTTGAGGGGTTTGTACCTCATCAATCCTATTGAGGATTTTGTACCTCATCAACCTATTGAGGGATTCGTACCTCATTTGCCTCTCCAAGTGGGTGGTAGGCCTTTTATTCACTGTTAATGGTCACTCCTTACACATGTATTATGTTTATATAAGAATAATTTTTTTCAAGCATCATTCATAAATGTCATATTGCTATATGCTCATCCATGGGCTATGTTATGTGTCTTGCTTATGGTGCTTATCATTTGTTGCATTACATCCTACATACCTTGTACATTGAAACTTACAAATGGATACTCTATGCGTACATGATGTCACCATGTAGGAACTGGAGGCCCAATTGATCATCCACCTCCACGTGGCTCGTACGACTTCTCTCAAAGTTGTCCCTTAGCCTCGTTATCCCTATTTACTATCTCTTATTGTATTTTATTACTTTCTCGACCAAATATCTATAATGATATGTTAAAAGGCTTGCTTGGGGTCCCTTTAGGTTCACCATGCGCCGTGTTACATCTAGGCCCTAGGCTTGGGTTGTGCCAAACTTGGTATCAGAGCACTAGATTGTTAGATCCTCGGAGTCCAACATACCGCATCAATTAGAGTCTTATTCTTAGTTGTGTTGTGCACCACAACTATGAGTAGGAGGTTGTGAAGCGTTTTAGGAAATGTTTCCCTTCTTCATATTCTAAGTCGTGCGATAGAGTTGAAATAAGGTTTCCCCCTCTAATGATTGTTCTTTGCTATGCTAGATCATACCTAACATAAGAGGAAGAAGAGCTTGCACTCTCGAGGACTAACCAACTCATGGAGAGCTCTGGATATTGTCACTTTACTTACACAAGTTGTGGCTAATCAAGCCAATCAAAGGGGCCCAAGTCCCTCATGCTTCTACATCGACATCTCGAGTAAGAGACTTCATGAGGATTAATCCTTCAGAATTCTATGGGTCAAAGGTGGATGAGGACCTTCAAGACTTCATTGATGAGGCCTATAAGGTTTTGGCTATTATGGGTGTTAGATCGAAAGAGAAAACAAAGTTGGTGGCTTACCAACTCAAGGGTGTGGCACAAATATGGTTTAACCAATGGAAGGAGTAGAAAGGAATCAATAATGTGGTGCTTTGAGAGGAGTTTAAGGTAGCTTTTTTAATCAGTTCTTCCCTATTGAGCTTAGGAAAGCCAAATTAGGAGAGTTTATCAATTTGAGACAAGGGTCTATGAGTTTGAGGGAGTATGCCCTCAAGTTCACTCAACTCTCTAAATATGCTCCTCACTTGATTGCCGACCCAAGGTCTAGAATGAACAAGTTTGTGATGGTGTTTTTGATTTGGTGAGTGAAGAATACTGGTCTACCATGTTGATTAGTGACATGGATTTGTCCCAGTTGATGACCTATACCAAACAAATGGAGGAGGCGAAGTTGAGGAAGAGGAGGGGTCATGAGGCCAAGAGGGCCTATTTTGAGGGGAAGTTCCATAGTCTAAAGGGTGGCCAGTTCCATCAAGGCCAAGGGTTTGCTCCTACATTTAATAAGAGGATTCCCAATGACTTTCCAAGGGCCTAAGGTATTGGGTTGTTGTTCCTAATGGTGGGTGTCAAAAATGTGGTAGAGGTCATAGTGGCCCGTGCTTAGGGATACTAACGCTTGTTATGGTTTTGGGGAAGTTAGGCATAAGGTGATGGATTGCCCCCAAAATCACAACAAGAGTAAGGAGGTTCATGCACAAGGTGCTAATACTGTTCCTTTGGGGAGATGTGGCTGACAAGATAGTGCCCCAAGGCACAATCAGTTTTATGGTTTATGAGGCGCCCGATATTATTATCGGTATGTTAAAAGTCTTTGATTTTGATGTATATGCATTGATTGATATGGGTGCCACTCTTTCTTTTGTTACCCCTTTTGTTGCCAAAAAGTTTCATGTTGAGCCCAAATTGTTGTGTGAGTCATATGAGGTGTTTAATCCTATTGGTGCATCTATTGTTGCTAGAAAGGTCTATAGAAATTATCCCATTTGTACCTTGTATAAAATATTGCCTTGTGATCTTGTTGTGTTTGGATATGGTTGATTTTGATATCATTCTTGGGATGGATTGGTTGCATGCATACTATCCATCTATTGATTATAGAACCCGTAGGGTCAAATTCCAATTCCCAAATAAACCTGTTCTTGAGTGGGAAAGTCATCATATAGTGGTCAAAGGTAGGTTCATCGCTTACTTTAAATCCCATAAGTTGATCTTTAAGGGGTGTCATTATCATCTTGTAAGGGTTAGGGATGTGGAGTCTAAAGTCCTTCCCATAGAGTCGATTCGTAAATGAGTTTCTTGATGTCTTTCCAAATGAACTTCTCGGTTTTCCTCCTGATAAGAAAATATATTTTTGTATAGACCTCCTCCCTGCTACTTAACCCATTTCTATTCCCCCTAATCGTATGGCCCCGGAAGAGTTAAAGGAGTTGAAGGAGCAGTTGAGTGATTTGTTGGAGAAGGGTTTTATTAGGCTTAACCAATCATCTTGGGGTGCACCAGTGTTGTTTGTAAAGAAGAAGTATGAGTCTTTTAGAATGTGTATTGACTACCAGCAACTTAATAGGGTCACCATCAAGAATAGGCATTCTCTTCCAAGGATTGATGATTTGTTTGACCAATTGAAAGGGGCTAATGACTTCTCTAAGATTGATCTTCAGTTCAGGTACCATAAAGTAAAGGTGAGGGAGAGTGATATTCCTAAGACGGACTACCGTACTAGGTATGGGCATTTTGAGTTTGTTGTGATATTTTTTGGGGTTGACCAATGCACTGACCATTTTCATGGATGTTATGAATAGGGTCTTCAAACCCTACCTTGAATCATTTGTTCTGGTTCTCATTGATGATATTTTGATCTATTCTCATAGTAAGGAGGAGTACATGGGTCATTTGAGGGTAGTGCTACAAAGAATGAGGGAAGAGAAGTTGTATGCTAAGTATGAAAAATGTAAATTTTGGTTAAAAGAGGTTGCTTTCCTAGATCATGTGATGTCGGGGGATGGTATTAAGGTGGATCCTAAAATATGGATGTGATTAGAAATTGGCCTAGACCATTGACCCCGTCGAATATTATGAGCTTCTTGGGCTTAGCAGGTTACTATCGGAGGTTTGTGAGTGGGTTATCTTCTATTACTTCTCCCATGATAATTTTGACTCAAAAGAAAGCCAAATTTGTGTGGTTCGATGAGTGTGAAAGGAGTTTCCAAATATTGAAAGATAAGCTTATGTCATTCCTATATTGCACTATAAGAAGGGCTAGAGGGATGTGTTATGTATTGTGATGCTTCTCGGGTTGGTTCCGATTGTGTGTTGATGCAAAATGGTAAGGTTATAGCCTATGCTTCTAGAAAACTCAAAGTACATGAAAAAAATTATCCTACCCATGATGTTGAGCTAGTCGATGTGTTATTTGCATTAAATATTGGTGTCACTATTTGTATGGGGTGCATATTGATGTGTTCACTAATCATAAGAGCCTCCAATATGTCTTCACTCAAAATGATCTCAACTTGAGACAAAGAGGGTGGTTAAAACTTATGAAGGACTATGATATGAGTGTGCATTATTATCACGGTAAGGCTAATGTTGTGGCGAATGCTCTGAGTAGGGTGTCTATGGTAGCCTAGCTTATGTTGATGATGGTGGCAAATGGGTGGCTAGGGAGGTCCATCGGTTGGATAGATTGGGAGTTAGGTTGGAAGAGGGTGATAATGGTATTGTTGTTATTGTTGATGGTTCTAGATCTTCATTGGTTGAGGAGGTGAAAGATAAGCAATATCTTGATCCCTCCTTGTTAGAATTGAAGACCTTGGTGAGAGGAGGCAAGGTGGAGGTTTACTCCTAAGGGGGAGATGGTGCCCTTAGGTACCAAGGTAGGTTGTGTGTACCTTGTGTTTATGGCTTGAAGAAAAAGATTCTTGATGAGGCTCATGGTTCTTCTTACTCTGTTCACCCTTGGTCTACTAAGATGTATAGAGATATGAAAGAGGTATATTGGTGGGGAGACATGAAGAGGGACATTGCCTAATTTGTATACGGTTGCTATAGTTGCCCACAAGTCAAAACCAAACATCAAAGGTCGGGTGGCCTAACCAAAGACATAGAGATTCCTACTTGGAATTGGGAAGAGATTAATATGGATTTTGTGGTTGGATTGCCCAAGACTAGAAAGGGTTTTGATTCCATTTGGGTTGTGGTTGATCAAATGATGAAATCAGCTCACTTTCTACGGTTAAGACTACATACGGGGCTGAAGATTATGCTAGGTTGTATGTTCATGACTTGGTGAGGTTGCATGGGGTTCCTTTGTCCATCATATCGGATCATGGTGCATAATTCACTTCACACTTTTGGAGATCCTTCCAAATTGGTCTTGGAACAAAGGTAAAGCTTAGTACGACTTTTCACCCTCAAACGGATGGCCAAGTCCAAAGAACTATCCAAACACTTGAGGAAATTCTTAGGGCTTGTGTATTAGAGCTTAAGGATAGTTGGGGTGATCATCTTCCATTGATTGAGTTTTTATATAACAATATCTATCATTCTAGCATCGAAATGGCTTCTTTTGAGGCTCTCTATAGTAGATGTTGTAGATCCTCAGATAGGTGGTTTGAGATTGGAGAGTTTGTTGGGTTCGGATCTAGTTGTGAATGCTATGGAGAAGGTAAGAATTATTAGATAAAGGTTGAGAACAACCCAAAGTCGCCAAAAGTCTTATGCCAATGTGAGAAGGAAGAAGCTTGAGTTTAAGGTTGGTGGTTGGGTCTATTTAAAGTGTCACCCAGGAAGGGTACTGTTTGTTTTGGAAAGAAAGGTAAGTTAAGCCCTAGATGTGTTGGTCCTTATAGGGCAATGGGGAGGATAGGTAAGGTGTCCTACGAGTTGGATTTGCCTAGTGAAATGGATTTGGTTCATCCGGTCTTTCATGTGCCTATATTGAGGAAGTGTGTGGGTGATCCTAATACCATTGTGCCTCTTGATGTTGTGGGGGTAGTTGAAGACAAATTTACATATGAAGGGATGCCAGTAGAGATCTTGGATAGGCAAGTGAAGAGGTTGAGAAGTAAGGATGTTGCTTCCGTTAAGGTCCTTTGGAGGAATCAACAAGTTGAAAGTGCTACATGGGAAATCAAAAAAGATATGCAAAAGCAATACCCCTATCTTTTCTATCTTACTCAAGCCTAAGGTACTAATTATACGTCTTCTATGTGATTTCATGTCTCATGTTCCGGGCCCTAAGTCATTTGCATGCATTCATGTTTATATTGACAAAGTTCATGGTGATTTTTACACTTATGTTGAGATTTTGAAAATGGTATTTTAAGTATGTTGTTGAATTCTTGTTGGGGATGATTTCTTCATGATTACTCTTCTTATATACATTTCTTTGACATTCGGGGATGAATGTTCTGAAGGGGGAGATATTGAAAGGACCCTAAAAAGTGCCCAAAAATGTGTCTCGGAAGTGCCTAGAATCGTAATTTCCATATATCTGAATATCCATGTGTGATATCAAAAATTCGACTTGATATTCTTGTTCAGGGGGCCAAATTGAGTAGGGAATGAGTCTAATCCTGATTTAAGACCAACCGTACCAAAATTTGAAAATTGCAAAAATGCAATTTTTAGTAAGGTTTTCGCGCCCCTGGCACGATGCGCCAAGAGCTCACCTCAGTTCATTTTGTATGCAGTTTCTTGTCTAGACCAAGGCCTTTGGGTCTTGGGCCTAAGTGTTCTCATGCATGAAAATACCTACACTTAGCCTTATTTCACGCTCATATCATTCAAGACATCCCCAAATATTCTCTCAAACACTTAGACAATATTTTATCTCCAAAGTTCAAGTCCCAAAATGCATCCGGATCTCAAGGTTCTCGTTCTCATTCAAGCTTCAAGTCTTCATATCTAATCTTTTTCAAGAATTCTCCAAAAGCTAAGGTATGTGGGTTTCTTTCATGAGTTCCTTTCACCCATGATACACAAGCCTCTTTTTACCTAAAATTGCATGACTTAACGTTGATTTACTCATGGGTCTTAATTATTACGAATTTCACTATACACTATGTTAGGGTTTTACGAAAGTATGGTTGTTTTACCATGTTCAGAGCTATGAATCTAAGATCTATTGTGAGATTTGATAAAGGGTTTGGATGTATGTTGCTTGAGGGTGTTACTGAGTATCTATTGATGGTTTTACACTGAAATTTCTTGTCACGACCCAATCCCATGGGCAGTGACTAGTGCCTGGATTGGGCACCCAAACACAATCTCAAAGATGAGTTACAAACAGATGACTTATATTTTTTAAAAAAATTAGGCAGAATTTTGTTTGTTTTACGGACTATCCCAAAATAACCCTGCAAATCAGACGTTACCAACAAGGCCACACTGAGCCAACAAAACAATATATATACATATATGGGCCGATAAGGCCGCTATGACGGGTAAAGCCGCCCAACATACACATCACGCAAGTCTAATCAAACGAACTGGGCACAACGTACACACATATATCCATACTCCAAACAACAGAAGGGTATCCTAAGCTGGTGGGTCACCATACTGTACGTCAGTACCTGTGGGCATAAAATGCAGCCCCCGAAGAAGGGGGGTCAATACGAAATACGTCATGAGTATGCAAAGTAGAACGTACAGAATATAAATCTGAGTAATAATCGAAGCAAATATATGGAAGGCAAATGCATATCCAAAAATATTAAAATGTTTATTTTCAAAATACAAATCATACATAGGGCACAGGAACTATGGTCGCACGCCCATCAATGGCGCCATAACACAGCATAACACCAGAAAGTTTCAAATCTCTAAATCCCCATCACATATCACAACACAGGATAACACCGAACATAGCATAACCCAACCCGACCCTCGAGTGAGGAGCTCAATGAATCGTAAACACAACATAACACCGGAGTATATCATAATACGCACGACAACCAATTGGCCTCGGAACCAGTGAACGATGTCATAGTAGGTACGAGCGGAGTAGCGAGTAAGCATATATATAAAGTCATCATAATAAATCCAAAGATAAGTGAAGTAGTCATATTGAAATTGGAATAGTAATTATTACATATTTCGGAGTAGTGAGTAATCATATACATAAAATCATTGTCATAAATCCAAAAGATAATTAAAGTAGTCATATTTGAAATCGAAATAACAATTATTACATTTTCTTTCAAAAGTTACCGAAACCACATAAAAGGGCGTCGTGGGACCCATGGACAGGTGGAGACCCGAACTGGCCCAACCTATAGAAAACATACTCATACTAGATCATATAAACTCCTACAAAAATTTGCAAAGCAATCTGAGCTTTTCTGTAAAACTTATGGACGTTTGTAGTTTTAGAATCGTTAAAGAAATAAGTTCGTGAAAATCAAATAAGCTTTCACATACCTTTTGCAAATTATCTATTCCAAAGACATAAGGATCAATATTATGACATATTAACACAAGAATACCAAGGAACAAATGTTAATCATAAACATGCTCGGATTGCGAGAATAAAATTTCCTCGAAGCTCGTATCATAGCCTATTTTAACTAAGAGTGCCTAGAATCGTAATTTCCATATATCTGTACTAAGCAAGGATAGGATCTCGAAGCTCGTATCATAGCCTATTTTAACTAAGGCATGCCGAAAAAGAAGGTCGGTTTACATAACTCAAACGCTCTCCAATATATTCCAAATGCAAGCCAAATCCAACTTATTCTTTGGACTACCCAAGATCTACAAACAAGTCATAAAATCCTAAACAATTTGCTAAAGACTTTTTGGAAATTAAATTCCAATTTTGCCCCTAATTCTACCAAAATTTAGGCAGCATTTCTCCTAAAACATAGGCAACACTGAGAATTCAACTCGGCTAAATAAATATACAACAAAAACAACAACAACCTATCAACATCAATAACTAATTTGAAAGGCAATACAATAATAATAGCTCTTTTTTTCATTATTCGACAACATTTATAAATTCGGCTAGCACACCAACATACACATATAGATGATTCGCAATCATTCCTTCACCCCACTATGATCATAATATACTAACTAGGCATAAATTCATAGTTTCAATACAACACAACATAACATAACACAACACAACACCTATATACCTACACGACCCCAAACCTTCACACACCACTCACTTCCCACATTCCATATTTCATGATTTTCCTCTATTTTAACATACTACAACATGCTTACAACCTTTACAACACATAAAACAAGATCAAATCTTACCTTTTCTCTTCAACTCCACAAATGTGCAAGGGTTTCTAAAAGTGAGAAAATAAAGGGCTAATCGCTCCAACAACACTTCCATGCTACTTAGGGACCTCAATATAGGGGATTTGCATCAACAAATAATTTTTAGAATGGCTAGAAAAGATTTTCAAAATCTTCTCACCTTGGCCAAGAGCTCTTCTATGAGTTTTCTCAACTTTGGATTTTTTTCTAAGTGTTAACATGATAAGAGAAACAAAAGTGATCATTTCTTATATATATAGAGCAAGACTAGACAAGTGTCCATGGTCCACTTCTTGTGTTGTTCCAATTAAATATTAACACAAACTTGGGTGGGCCCCACTTAATCAATTCAAGATTTCCAACTTCCAATAATTCTTCTTTTGGTGCTAAACTTTTCCTAATCGCTGCAATGAAGGACATACGGGTTCTAATATCCTCTTCCTCTTAGAACATTCATCCTCGAATGTTAAATTAGCCTTACGAGTCATACAAACAATTTGGGGGAGTTTTCTTTTCAATGATCACAACAACACATCCATTGGTCAACAATTTATTTATCAAGCAACAAAGTCCAGTGAAGAATTGAATTGCCTGTAGGCACTAAAAATAAGTGATGATACTTCTTCTTCATCTACTCTTTAGCTTCCCAGGTCATTTCCTCTCAGTTGTTGTTTCGCTATAATATTTTAATAGAAGCCACATCTTTATTTCGTAACCTTCTCATTTGACGATCCAATATGGCTACGGGCTTCTCTTTACAAGATAGTTCTTCTGTGACCTAGATATCATCCACATGGAAGATTCTGGAAGGATCACCAATACTTTTAGGAAGTATAGGAACATGAAATACCAGGTGTATCACTTCCAAATCAGCTGGCAGATCTAATTCATAGGCAACCTTGCCTATTCTATGGACAATATGATATAGGACAATGTATCTTGGAATGAGCTTTCCTTTCTTGCCGAACCTCATAACACCTTTCATAGGTGACACTTCAAGAAAAACCCAATCACTAGTCTGAAAACTCTAAATGTCGACGATGATTATCTGCATATGATTTCTGTCAACTCTAGGCCGCTAACAACTGCTCTCGAATGGGTTTCACCTTATCCACTACCTGCTGAATCACGTTTGGGCCAATCAACTCAGTCTCTCCAATATCAAACCAACTGATCGATGACCTACACTTTCTGCCATGCAATGCCTCATAAGGTGCCATCTGAATACTAGAGTGGTAGCTGTTATTATAAGCAAATTCAACAAGCGGCAAATGATCATCCTAGCTACCTCTGAGATTAATAACACAGGCTCGCAACATAAGGTACCCACAACCTACCCTTGAGTAATAATGTTCCATCGAAGGTAAGTTCAAATGGGGTATCTTTCTTTTCAAGGGCTGTGTCTCTGTACTAAGCAAGGATAGGATCCTCATACTGATGCTGCTTAATCTCTTCTATAATCAGCTATACCTCGAATAAAAACCCCAACATCTCCAGAATTATCCAAATAAACTCCAAGACTAGCTAGCTAATGAATATCATGGACCATCTCTCTATTCTCTGAAGGCATGTCCGCTAAGCTACCCATGGACTTGTGGCTAAGTGCATCTGCCACAACATTAGTTTTCCCAGGATGGTAGTGAATATGTACATCATAATCTTTTTGTAACTCTAACCACCTTCACTGTTGCAAGTTCAACTTATTCTGTTTAAAGATGTACTTGAGGCCCTTATGATTGGTATAAATATCAACGTGAACCCCATATAAATAATGTCTCCACATCTTCAAGGCATGACTCATCGCAGCTAGCTCCAAATCGTGAGTAGGATAATTTTTTTCTTGTTTCCTGAGCTGCTGAGAAGCATAAGCTATCACCCTGCCGTGCTGCATCAACACACACCCCAAACCAACACTAGAGGCATCCCAATAGATCACATACCCTTCTGTACCCTTGGGAAGAGTCAGGACTGGAGCCATAGTCAACTTCTCTTATAGCAACTGGAAACTACACTCACAAGCATCAGACCGCTAAAATTTTGCTCCCTTCTAAGTTAGCCTTGTCAAAGGCGCTGATATAAAGGCAAATTTCACTACAAATCTCCGATAATAAGCAGCCAACCCTAGGAAGCTACGCACCTCTGTCACCGATGTAGGCCTAGGCCAATTATTTATGGCCTCAATCTTCTGGGAATCTATTCGGACGCTGTTAGCTCCTATAATATGCCCCAGAAATGCCATTAAAGATAGCTAGAATTCACATTTAGAAAACTTAGCATATAATTTTTGGTGCCGAAGTGTGCCAACCACCATCCTCAAATGATCTGCGTGCTCTTCTTTTGACCGAGAATAGACCAGAATGTCATCAATAAACATGATTATAGACAAATACAAGAACGGTCTGAATACCCGATTCATAAGATCCATGAATACGGCCAGAGCATTTGTCAGTCCAAAAGACATAACTCTAAATTTATATTGCCCATACCGTGTCCAATATCCTCCTCCCGCACTCGTACTTGGTGGTAACCCGACCCTAGTCTATCTTCGAGAAACATTTAGCTCCCCGCAATAGGTCAAACAAATTGTCAATCCTAGGGTGGGGGTGTTTGTTCTTTATTGTTACCTTATTCAGCTGTCGATAATCAATACACATCCACAGCGATCCATCTTTTTGCCTTACAAATAATACTGGAGCTCCCTATGGTGACGTACTAGGCTAAATAAAACCCTTCTCCAATAGATCTCTCAGTTATTCTTTCTATTCCTTTAATTTTACTGGTGCTATTCTGTATGGAGGAATAGAAATAGGTTGAGTGTCTGGCAGTAGATCTATAGGAAACTCTATTTTCCCGCTTGGGAGGAAGACCTGGAAGGTCGTCTGGAAATACATCTAGGAATTCATTAACGGCTGGGGTAGACTGAAGTGTAGGTGTCTTTGCCTCTAAATCATGTACACAGACCAGATTATAAAGATAACCTTTTCTGATCATTTTTCTTGCTTTAAGGTATGAAATAAATTTGACCCTCGGCGATGCGGTACTACCTTCCGACTCAATAACTGGTTCCCCTGGAAATTGGAAATAGACTATCTTCTTTTAACAATCAACATTAGCATAACAAAAAGCTAGCCAATCCATACCCATAATCACATCGAACTCAGTCATATCTAACTCTACCAGATCGCCCATAGAGCAACCACCACAAATAAATACCGAACAGTCTGTATAAACTCGACTAGCAATAATAGAATCCCATACTGGTATGGCTACCTCGAAAGGCTCTGTCGCCTCAGAATCTATCCCCATTTTATTAGCAACCAAAGGAGAAATAAATGATAATGTAGAACTAGGATCAATTAGTGCATACACATCTCGAGAGAATCAATAATATACCTGTGATGACATTTGGTGACACCTCCTAGTCCAGTCGGCTGGCCAATACATAAGTGCAGTTTGAAGGACCCTAGACCTAGAAACTCCATCACGACCCCTGCCTCGGCCTACTAATGCTTGTATACTTCGCCTCGTAGGGCATATGTCTACAGAGGATGAAGATGAACCACCGCTGATCTGGTAGACTGAGCTGAACTGCCTATGCCACCTTTAACTGGACAATCTCTCCTCTGGTGGCCCTAACGGCCACACATAAAGCAAGCACTAGTGGCGCGAAAACACTCCCCGAGGTGCCATCTTCCACAGTAGGAACACAGAGCTCGGGGTGGTCTCATCCATCTGTTGGAGCCTCTGTCCAACTATAAGCCTGAAACCTTGGAACTCGGGCCTGCCCCTAAATAACCTGTGCCCTCTGATCTCCTACTAGTGAACTGCAGGGGTGTAACCCGTACTGACTGGGGAAGGTGTCTGCTCTGCTACTGCTGATGCTGCCTGCCTCGAAAATCCCCTGAATACACAGATGATCTATCCCTCTTGGGCTGGTCCCTGTCATCCACTCAATCAAGCTGGAGCCCCCTATATCGGTCCTCCATGCCCTGGGTATGAGCCTGAATACGGGTGATATCCATACCGATCTGGGCTTCCATCACCAAGCAACTACGAATATAATACTGGTCCAATCCCACTATATACCAACGCATCTGATTAGTCATACTAGCAACATATGTAGGCATATATCTGCCTAACGAATTAAACTCCAAGCTGTACTCCCTAACTGGTTTGCCCCACTGCATCTGTCGGACAAACTCATGAGGGTCCTCTATAGGCCTGGACCCAAAGAACTCTGGTGGGCTGTATGTCAGAAAATCACGAGCCCTCGAAGTCTATGGGCCAGTCCTGATAACAATCGAGTTAATAGCTCGACCGACTCTCGCATGTCCCAATCTCTGCACCTAGCTAAGGGGCTGGAGGCTCTGGCACTCGAACCTCAGGAGATGGCGGTGTTGCCGAACTAGCTATCAGGGGTACAAAATCTAGCTTACTCTGGGCACGAGCCCTAGTAGTCCCCCGAGCTTGACTGGTCTCACCTACTGCTGTAGACTTACCCTTCTAGGCTGCTGTGGTCTTTCTCGGAGGCATCACTGAAAACAAAACATTTGTTTCAGAATGTCATCAATAAACATGATTATAGAC
>DF361159.1:19955-30501 GCA_000787875.1 Solanum virginianum | reverse complement strand
TTTCCAAAAGTGAGAAAATAGAGGAATGTCCTATAGCTTCCTGTTTATAGATGTGGTGCACAACACACCGATAAACAAGACTCTACTAGCCATGGTCATTGGACATTCCAAAGATGAACTACTCTGATACCACTCCTGTCATGACCCAACCCCATGGGCCGTGACTAGTGCCCGGATTGGGCACCCAAACACAATCTCAAAGCAAAGTTACAAACAGATGACTTATATTTTAAAACAAAATTGGCAGAGTTTCTTTTGTTTTATGGATTATCCCAAAATAACCCTGCACATCAGAAGTTACCAACAAGGCCACACAGAGCCAACAAAATAACAGATATATATATACAAGCCGACAGGGCCACTATTGTAGGTAAAGCCATCCAATATACATATCACGTAAGTCTAATCAAACAGACTAGGCAGAACCCACTCACATATGTCTAGAAACCTTTAAACATACCAATAGAATCATAGAACAGGACAGGTCCCTGCTGTACCCTCGAGTAAATATATACAAAGCAACAAGTGAGGGTATGTACGGAAAGTAGGATCCAAAGTAGGGGGAGCACTCCAAAAAGTAGAAGGGTGTCCTATGTTTGTGGGTCACCAAATTGTACGTCAGTACCTGCGGGCATGAAATGCAGCCCCTAAAGAAGGGGGTCAATACAAAATATGTAATGAGTATGCAAAGTAGAACGTAGAACATAAATTTGAGTAATAATAGAAGCAAATGTATGGAAGGCAAATGCATATACAAAAATATTAAAATGTTTATTTTCAAAATAAAAATCATGCATAGGGCACAAGAAATATGGTCGCCTGCCCGTCAATGGCCCCACAACACCAGAAAGTTTCAAATCTCTAAATCAACATCACATATCATAACATGGCATAATGCCGAACATAGCATAATGCAAAATAAAAGCAGATTAAGGAGCTCGGTGAACCGTAAACACAACATAACACCGGAGTATATCATAATGCGTACGACAACCAACCGGCCCGGGAACCAGTGAACGATATCATAGTAGGTACGAGCGGAGTAGAGAGTAATCATATGCATAAAATCATCATCATAAATCCAAAGATAAGTGAAGTAGTCATATTGAAATTGGAATAATAATTATTACATATTTTTTCAAAAGTTATTGAAATTACATAAAAGGGCATCGCGAAACCCACGGACGGGTGGAGACCCGAACTGGCCCAACTTACGGAGAACATACTCATCCTAGGTCATACAAACTCCTACGAAGAATTTCAAAGCAATCCGAGCCTTGAACTGGCCCAACCTGTAGAAAACATGCTTATACTAGATCATACAAACTCCTACAAAAATTTTCAAAATAATCTGAGCTTTTCTGTAAAAGTTACGGATGTTTGTAGTTTCAAAATCGTTAAAGAAATAAGTTAATAAAATACAAATCAGATTTCACATACCCTTTGCAACTTATGTATTCCAAAGACATATGGATCAATATTATGACATATTAACATAAGAATACCAAGGAACAAATGTGAATCATAAACATGCTCGGATTATGAGAATGGAATTTCCTCGAGGCTCGTATCATAGCCTATTTTAACTAAGGCATTCCGAAAAAGAAGGTTGCTTTACATACCTCAAATTTTCTCCAATATATTCCAAATGCAAACCAAATCTAACTTATGCTTTGGACTGCCCAAGGTCTACAAACAAGTCATAAAATGCTAAACAATTAGCTAAAGACTTTTTAGGCGTTAAATTCCAATTTTGCCCCTAATTCTACCGAAATTTGGGCAGCATTTCCCCTGAAACATAGGCCACCACGAGAATTCAACTCAGCCAAGTCAATCCATCAACAATAACAACAACCTAGCAACATCAGTAACCAATTCAAAAGATAATACAATAATAATAGCTCTTTTTTTTATTATTCAACAACATTCATAAATTTGGTTAGTACAACAACATACACATATGGATGATGCTTAATCATTCCTTTACCCCACCATGATCATAATATACTAACTAGGCATTAATATATAGTTTTAACACAACACAACACAATACAATACCCATATACCTACACGGCCCCAAAACCCTCACACACCACTCACTTCCAACATTCTATATTTCATGATTTTCCTCCATTTTAACATACTACAACATGCTTACAACCTTTACAACAGTAAAACAAGATCAAATCTTACCATTTCTCTTCAACTCTAAGTGTTAACATGATAAGAGAAACAAAGTGATCATCTCTTATATATATATATAGCAAGACTAGACATATGTCCATGGCCCACTTCTTGTGTTGTTCCAATTAAATATTAACACAAACTTGGGTGGGCCCCAATTAATCAATTCAAGACTTTCAACTTTCGATAATTCCACTTTTGGCCCTAAACTTTTCCTGATCATTCCAATAAAGAGTAGCATGATTTCATTCTTGAATTGAATGGTTTAACACTAGTAGTACACACCCGCAAAGTGTTTTATAAAATACCTGGTTATGAATTTCTTGAGAAATTGAAGGTTCAATGAATATCTTATGAGTTGAGCGATTATATGATGAAAGGAATGCATGTATATGATATTATCTCTATAATTGTAGGAATTGACCGAGCCTCACTCCGAGGGTTGTAGTCTCGGGTAGCCTTATTGAGGGGTTTATACCTCGATTGCCTCACTCGATAGATGGTAGGCTCGTCCAACCATGTCGAGGGTTTTATACCTTGATAACCATGTTGGGAGGTTTGTACTCCATCAACCATGTTGAGGGGTTTGTACCTCATCAACCATATTGAGGGGCTTATACCTGATCAACCTATTGAGGGGTTCATACTTCATTCGCCTCTCTAAGGGGGTGGTACCCTTGGATATTCACTACTAATTGTCTCTCCTTACACATGTATTGTGTTCTATATAAGCATGATTTTACTTCAATCATCATTCAAACATGTTGTATTGCTATATGCTCATCCATTGCCTATGTTATGCATCTTCCTTGTGGTGCTTATCATTTGTTGCAGTGCATCTTACATACTTAGTACATTCAAATATGCTAACATATACTCTATGCCTACATAATGTCACCATGTAGGAACCGGAGCCCCACTTGATCATCCACCTCCACATGGCGCTTATTGGTGAGTCCTCCATTTCGGGGATGATGTTTATTATCTTATGCTATGTTCTAGGACTATCTCTCTTTTATGTATATGTTAACTATGAGGATGATACCGGTAGCTTGTCTTGGTCTTTGTTAAGTATCTAAGTTTCAGAGGTATTGTGAGACATGTTTTGTATTATGCTATGAGCTCTGACTCTCTCTTAACTCTTATGTTTATGATATGAAAGTTGTCCTTTATCCCCGGTGTCCCTATTTACTATCTCTTGTTGTATTTTATTGCTTTCGCAATCAAGAATGTGTAATGATATGTTAAGAGGCTTATTTAAGGTCCCTTCGGGTTCCCTATGCGCTATGTCACATCTAGGCCCTAGGCTTAGGTCGTGACAGTTGGCCACCATTGAATAACATGCAAAATGAAGGGTAATTGATAATTTATGCAAATAATCAACTTAAAAAGTGCAAGTAATCAGGGTTTTCTAAGTTAGCTACTCATGGTTCCTACAACCCCAAGTTATGGGTTTAGCCACCCATGACTTGGGCAAACAAATCAACATTGACTAAAGAATACATGAGAGATTTCTCACCCAATAAGGTTGAAGAACAATAAAACCCTCTTTACAATTAGAATCACAAGCTTGAATGTTGTAATTAATCCACAAGTGATTCCAAACACCAAATTTGAGTCTCCACAGGAAACCCTAAAAATTTATTCCTATTTTTCTCTCGAAAGATCTCTTCAAAACTCAAAAACTATGTAAAAATTATGACTGCTTCATCCAAAAACCAAAAATATACTATTTCTACTATTTACAAATTAGTCCCTAAATTAAATGGAAAAACTAGTCGGCTTCTGCTACCAGCGCGCAGTTACAACTAGTAGTGTGGCCTATGAGTAATAGTCAGCTTTCGTGGTTAGCATCTTGCATTTTGGACTTCATTGCTATGATTCACCTCTATAAGTGATAGTCTGGTTTATGACTCGTAGTGCCTTATCGTAGTCCATACTTGCATTTCTTGGTCCAATCTTGATATGTACTGGAACTTCTTATGAGACTAACCTTTACGTGTCGTAGAAGGAACTATGACTCATACCTGGGGCTCGTATGGCTGAACTACACATTTTTAGACTTTTGCTTTTGAACACTAGAAGTTTATACGAGATGACCTCTATGACTCATAGGTTGCACTAGGATCATAGAGGGGCTTGTATGTCCTCAAAATCAGCAAAATTTGCAACTTTTCACAAAACTAAGCCTACCTGTATTTCTGCAAAAACAAACACAAAAACACATAAAAATCATAAAAGTTGCATTAAGAACACACAAAATCCCATGACCTATATTTCCTACAAAAAGAAGCACAAAAATGCATAAAAACCAGAAAAGTAACATTAAGAACACACAAAATCCCATGTTTTAGGCATCAAATGTGTTGTATTTTAATAGCACATCAACACCCTCAACTTAGAACTGTTGCTCGTCCTCAAGCGATGACTCAATCTATATAGATAATAAAGTAACACATAACAACTACTCTAATGGCATATACTAACTCAAATCCAACACAGGTACCCATATCAACTACTCTAATGGCATATACTAACTCAAATCCAACATAGGTACCCATATCACATAATTATATGGCTAATCAACAAACCAAAGCATATTGATACATTTGGCAATTCAACTATGACAAGTAAGGAATATCAACAATCCACAATCACTAGCCAAGTAAAATGTTGGAAATGCAATACAAATGCCCTCACAAGAAAAGAAGTCCCCTTTTTCACACACAGTAATACTTTCAAAAGTTTATCCTAGGACCGTACAAACATACTCACTCTCACAACTGACATTCATGCATAATAACTAATATCATAGGCTTGACCATATACTTATAATCCAGTTTGTTGGCTAATTAAGCTAGGATCACTTTAGGACTTTATAAGCTTGTAACGTAGGCTAATGGGGCTTTGGTATGGTATTTTGGACAATTAGTGACTAAAGGCCAATCTTGAACCATACTTTTCAATACTTTCACTTCACCAACTCAATCATTTTTGACTTATTCTCCCTTTTTCTTCATTTTCAAGCTTGTCCAAGTATTTTCTCTTCATTTTTCTGCATGTGCCTTATTTTCACAAATAATAACACTTTTTTCATCGTGATCCAAGACATCTTTTCTCTTTCTCTTTTACCCGGTACATGACTTTCTACCCTTTCTTTTATTCCAACTCACCACCTCATTTTTTGTACTATACCATAACATAGGCCACCCTCAACTTAGGCTTTTAGTCTGCGGTGAAGTACACAATATCCAATCTCCAAACCAGGGCCACCTTTGGTAGCCACTCTCAGCTTAGGCATTTTGCTTCAGTTAAGGTTCACAATGGTCAAGGATAGACTAGGGCCAATATCAGGGTATTTCACTAGACAAGGTTAGGTAAATTTGGTGTTATGAAAGAAATGGTACATATAAGGCTCAAACTTTTGGAATAAGGGATAAACTCTTTCATTTAGTTGGTTATTTAGGTAAAAGTGGACTAATTTAAGGAACAAGGACCTAAGATCCCTTCCTAATCCAAACAATCTCCAGTCCAATGTCACGACCCAAGCCTAAGGCCTAGACATGACACGATGAATGGGGAACTCGAAGGGACCCCAAATAAGCCTCTTAGCATATCATCACACATCCTTGGTCGTGAAAGTAATTGTACAACATCAAGAGATAGAAAAAGGGGAAAAATGAGGCTAAGGGACATAGTTGATACCACAAAAACATAGAAAGTTAATGTATAGCATTAATACATCATAACCTTCCAACAACACCTCTAATACGTAGATAGGAGCAGGGGCCAAGATAATCTCCACGCTCACCCTCATAGCCATAAGTTTTCAACAAAATAAGAGTCAATACATAGCATAAACTCCAAGAAACATGTCCTTGGAGTTGAGGACTCACTAACTTACTTTGAAAGATAGTACTAGCGACGTGGAGAAGGAAGATGATCAAGTGGAACTTCGATCCCTACATGGTAACATCATGTAAGCATAGAGTATGCATTAGTACATTTGAATGTACTAAGTATGTAGAAAGCAATGCAACAATAGATATATAACATATGAAAAAACCATAAGCATAAGCAATGGACAACAAAATAACAATATGACATGTATGAATAATGCTTGAAGTAAAACATGCTTATATAGAATGTATTATATGTGTACGAATAGACAATCATCATAGACTAAACACGTATTACATGTGTAGAAAGATACCATTATCATAGACCAAGGAACTTAGTACTTGGAATCCAAGGTAAACCAACCCTTGAAGGTGTTTGAGGTATCAACCCCTCAACTTAGTTGTTGGTTGTCACACCCTACCTTCCATAGTGATTGAGGTGTCAACCCCTCAATTGGTTGATGATTGTCAGACCCTACCATCCATGGTGAATGAGGTATCAACCCTTCAATTGGTTATGGTCAATCCACAACACTATAGGTGTTTTTCATGAAATAAACACACACACACACATATATATATCCCCCTTTAATCATCATTAAGTAATGCAAGTCATAGGTCATGTAATAGATCATCAATGGATCAATTACCCTAAATCAAACATTTTATCAAACACTTGGCGGGTATGTATTACTAGTATAAGATCATGCAATTAAAGAGTGAAATCATGTAAGAAAATTTGATGTAAAACCACCCACCAAATCTTGGTAATACCCTTATGCAAGATACATCAAAATTCTCCATCAAATCTCAAAATAGATCATAGATTCATAACTCAAAATATTCTTAGACAATCACACTTTTACGAAATCCCATCATAGTTTATTGTTTAAATTCATAATAAGTAAGACCTATAAGTAAATCAACTTAATATTATGAAATTTATGTAAAAAGGAAGATTAGACGCTATGGGTGAAAGAACCCAATGGTTGAAACCCACATTCCTTATTGTCTCTTCTGAACCCGCTCCTCAAAGGCATCAATGTTATCATCCACCATAGCAATATGCTCATCAACAGTGGAAATGGTGAATGCCTTGCATAGGGCCTTCAATTCTGCAACTGTCTCTCTTCAAATCCAAACTTCTTCTTGAGTTTCCTTGAATTTCTATTAGGGTCTTGGTAGAGGATTTTGAGAGGATTTAAGAATGTATTCAAGTTGGGAGTAATGAGTTTGAACCTTTTGAATAGGGCTTAAATCTTTTGGGAAGGTTAAGATAGCATTGAAAGTCTAAAAAGGTCATGATAATGAATTAAATTCACAAAAATGCCATTAGTGAACGATGGAAAAATTGGCAAAGTGATGCCCCACTAAGCCCCATAAAGGTTATGTGGCACTCCATGTATCGTGTGAAATGCCTGTACGATGAGACTTGCTGAAAAATTTGAAAGTAGGAACACTTAGAAAAATTAACGTCATTGTCACTTTGACGGGAGCCCTCACTGGCCATGTGGTGCTACATAGTCCGTGTAGTAGTCTGTTGACCTACTCTTGGTAATAAAAATGTTGCTAGGACACCCCACTCCCAAGGCCATGACTTGCCAGACCTGCCACGACCCGTGAAGATGGCCGTGGCAAAACACTTAGCCAAGAAACCTCTTCCCACTCCCACTCTTCCTCACTTGCACATACTTCATAACTAGCCACACTGTTAGTGGCAACCAACATGGCCCGTTCCACTAGTCTTGCCTTATGCCTTAGACCAAAAATGGTCTTTTCCTACTCAAGGCAGCCCAGACGGCCCATCCAAGGCCCCACTGCCCATCAAGCCCGTGTGGTTTCACTACACGGGAGGGTCTCACGAAAACGATGATAATTCCTTCATTCGAACTTGAAATGAGGTGAAACCAAGTTCTTTGAAAGCTGACTAAAAGAGCTTTCATTTGAAATATTGTGGGTTGTCTATTTATTTGTGTGCTAAATGTTATGCTCATTTAAAGTTGACCTTGGCATAAACCAGGTTCAGATCACTTACAATACACGGGCTCTAACACCCAAAACTCAATTTCTAAGGAAGTCTTGAACTTGTCGAAGTACTAGAAGTCTTCCATGACCCTAATATACTCCCAATCTAACCAAATGAGGCTTGAAACATAGATATATAAGAGTATGGAGTTATGGGGTATCAATTCCAACTTGAAGTAATAGGGTAAGTTTTGAATCATCACACGATGCATGAATACAACAAAATTAGCTTGCACGCACATGAAATTGCACATAAAGCCAATAGAAACTCGTACATCATGTTTCATGTATCAAATTTCCTATACTCCATTAGAATAAACATTGCCAAATCATTCAAACATGCATGATTGCAACATAACTACTAATCAACAAAATTTGATGGATGCCATTTTTTTCAAAATATTTCATAAATCATCAAAAACAAGATACACGAGAAAAGTTTAATAGCCATATACTTCAAATATTATCTAAAACTCCTACACATGCCGGTTCAATAGAAAGTAAAATATTTATGAGAAAAAAACACAGGCAAGAAAACTTTGGGACAAAAAATTTGGGGTAGCTTAGTCCATAGTCACCCACACCACATAAAAAAGAAAGTACATTATCCTCAATGTACAGTACAAAATCAAGATAGGCACAAGGGATAAAAAACAAAAATAACATGGTGCCTCAGCACCAACCTCTGGATGCCTCTGGTCATCTCTCTCCCATGTGGTAGTTCATGTGCATCCCTAATGGATTAACCAATATCCAACAATCTATCATGCTCATGAGCCTGTCTTAACTCATCCCCTTCTCGCGACAACAACAAGGCTCATCCTAGCTCATCCTCTGCTACTTCTTCATCAACTCCGGAGGTCTTCTACCACATTGGCTGCTCCTTTGTATCATCACCCTCCTCAGGGGGTCTCTTTCCATGGGCATGCTGGGTGATATCCTCTAATGCAAATAGATCAAATAGTGGCTCCTCTAAGGTGGCTCTTGGGGAAGTGTAATCGGAGCTTCTAATGATGAAGTCAAGTCAGCCTTAAACTTTGCTAAGTCCTCATAAAGGCTGACAACTCTGATGGTTGGGCCTCATCTTGTCTCTTCTGAACCCGCTCCTCAAAGGCATCAATGTTATCATCCACCATAGCAATATGCTCATCAACAGTGGAAATGGTGAATGCCTTGCATAGGGCCTTCAATTCTGCAACTGTCTGCCGGACCCATGGCCTAATCTACTTAAGCCAAGACAACAGAGCCACGATCCATGATAAGCTTTGTTTCATGGCCTGAAAAGAAATATGGGACACGTAGAACATGCCCTATTTGGAAACCTATCTAGTGGTCTCTAGTATAGGTGCAACTGAAGTGGGACCTCTCTTATTGTTAGCTGCATTCGGCTATTTTTGTCCCTCATCTGTAGTAGCAGCTAGAGTAGTAGTAGCGGCAGCAGTCAAAGCCTCAGCCTTTGGCTTTGGCATAAATGTCTCAAGCATAGGAGGAAGTGGGGCTCATTGAAGTACCATAGGGTTCTCATCAACCTTGATCAGGCTAGGATCGATAGTGTAGATGGCCTATACCATCTGATCAAGGTGTATTTAAACACCAAACTCTATACAGAGTCTGTATTTCAAGGTCAAGAATGGTATACAAGTGGTCCTTTTGAGCACCAACTCATGAATCTGCTTAGCTATAAGTCGCACCCAATTAATGTCATAGCCAGCTAAGATGCTGCCTATCTAAATCGCTCACTCCAATGTAAGCACATCATAGATAAAAGTTGTTCAAATGCGAGATCTAACAATGGCCTACCAAAACTTGCGGGGAAGGAGAAGGAAGCCTTCATAATAGACTCTGAATGTGTCGTGACCCATGCAGGCTCTGGATCATCCTCAGTGATGTGGCTGGAAACCCATCTCAGTAACTCTGTTCTTTGTACTGTATCTTTGGTAATCATAGCATGGATAATCTATCACAAAAAATAATCAAATTCAATTATAGAACGTGGTCCTCAGTACATGGGACCAAATTGTGCACGATGAATCATCTTCTCTAATATGTCGACCCACCAGCCTCTCACTAACACCTCTTGCAATTTAGGCTACTCAAGAGGCTTCTTCCTCTTGGGAAGATCCTGAAGTATGGTAGCTACATAGGCTACATAAAATTCCTACACCATGATTGGAGAATAATGATCAAGCTTAAGAATCAACCACCTGTGCCCATTGTCATAACGTCCTCAAATACTGGGACATGGCTCAATCCAGTATCAACCAATTGGGGCTCTTCATAAATTGACTGCACAGTTTTCCCTTTCCATTTTAGCTGTAGGCCATAATCAAATATCATCTTCATGCCCTTACACCCTATCGATGAGTTTGAGGATTCGGTGTTGAAGAAGTAAATGAGGACTGGCCATCTTCTCTGATCTGCGTAGAAAGACATCACGA
>DF361159.1:1691-19926 GCA_000787875.1 Solanum virginianum | reverse complement strand
TCTGAGAGCCCTCTTTGGAAATAGACTCCGTACCTGAGGGAGTCCTCTATGATGTCCTCTTCTTAGACACATCCTCACTACACTCCTCATCAGACTGGATGGACTATCTTCTTGAATTGAAGACTGACTAGCCTTTGCAGCAACTGCTTTTGTCTGAGGACTTTAGCATGATCATCATCTGAGTGCTCCTCATCAGAAGGTTCATCTCGGAGATTTCTGCTGAAGGTTTTGATTGTTGCATGTTTACTCTTTGGGGCCATGATATCTAAAAACAATTATAAGGAACCCATAATTAGACCCAAAGAAACAATAAAAGAAAATAAAATCAACAAGAGAAACAAAAGAAAAAGATACATGGATCAGTTGCCAATTGCAGTGATGAGAGTCAGGTATGACTCATAGTTAGGACTACGAGTCATACTACGACCTCGTAATTGACAGGTGCATGATAACTTTAGGCATTCAAACTAGATATGAGACATAGTTACAACTCGTAGCCTTAGCTATACATCAGAGACCAATCTCACACAAGGTTCCAAGGACCAAAATTAAAACTGGCACAATCCCACGATACCCAAAAAATATTTCGTAGAGGTTTCTACCACTCGTAGATGGGTCTCATATGATGACTATCTGGGAATTTTAGGTAACTATTACTTCCTACGAGAGGCAACTATGACTCATCGACTCTTCTATGAGTCATAGAAGACTCTGTTGCATGAAGCAACAAGTACCTAAGATTCCTTAACTCAAAATATGGACCTTAAAAACAATTCAAAACTAATCATAACAACATTGAAGCAAGTTATGACATTCATATAAAGAACAAAATTCAACCTGTACCCCTGGACATAATTTCAAAACAAGAAATGACCCTATCAATAAAGATTATGGCAATGAGCATGCATGCAAGTCAACACCCTTCCAATCATTCAAATTTGAACTTATATCACCAACTCAAATAACACACAAAAAGTACTAAAAAACATTTAAGATCAAATTGGGAATCAATTCAACAAGCACTACAAGGCATAATTAACTCATGATTCCAACTACTTCACCATATCTCAAACATAACCATGCTACAATAACACTACAAATCATATTAACCCATTAACAACCAATTGATTAGACAAATCACATGATAGCATGATCACCAAGTTAACCAACACAACCAAGTCATTCAATGTAAGGTTAACTCAATCACTTCTACTCAAAGCAAACCTAGGTTTTCCTTCTCAATGTCATTGCACACAAAAATGATATGCGTTAGTTCATATTTCAGTCCCCATACTCATTCAATCTTTTCAAAGCCAAGCAAATTTTTGAGGATAAAGTAAACCACGAGAAATACCATAAGAGTGGAGGAACTTAATCACACAAAGGAAGAAGATTAAGTCCCAAAACCCTAGTAATTGTAAAAATGGTTGGGATGCCAAAGAATGATTGGAGCAGATGGGGGAAGGGAGTTGGGGGAATGAATTTGGGCAATTATTTTACTAATTAGGGTTAAAAATGGGGTCAAAGTAATTTTTACCCTTATTTAACCCTTACCAATTATGATTAAGATTGCCCTAGGTCGGGTCTATGAAATCTCGATTACGAGACGTATCTCGGGCTATGAATCATAGGTCTTGGTCTCATAGACCATTTCACACTTAGAAAAACTTTCAAAAATATACTTGGTCACTACAAACCTCATTCACGACTGTAGCTTAGACTACGAGTCATAAAGTTGGTCGTAGCTAGAGTGCCAACTTTATCTGAACATTGTTACTCTCCATGAGGTAGGACTATAAGTCATAGAGTGCAATATGACTCGTAGGCCTAGTCGTAGAGACTGCTTCAGATGCATTTCTCTATAATTTTGCCATTTTTGCTCAATACCTACAAATTCTTCTCAAAATACACCATTATACAAAAATACAACCAATCCAATATCTGAAAATAATAATAACACATAATCAAAATACTACCTAAGAATCCACAAGATGAAAATGAACATAAAAACAAGCAAACCATCAAAATCTCTTGGGTTGCCTCCTAAGTAGCGCATGATTTAATATCGTGTCACGAGTTAGTCATCTTGAGTACTCAAAATTCATCAATCTTTGGTGAACCTTTTTCACCAAGTTTTTCCTTTTTTGACATACTACTTGAATTTTTTGGAGCTATTTGACAACCGTCCAAATTGGTTATTCAGTTGTTGGATTACCCCTGAATTTCGATCAACTTTGTAGTTTATGTTGATGATATCAAACTTGATCTCCCTCAACAACTCTTCGTGTATATCTGCCCTTCTCACCAACCGGGCAAGAAGTCTTCAACTCTAGAATTCTCGTTTCCTTGATACTGTTGGTGTGGTAACTTAAACCATTTGCCCTTACCATTCTCTTCATCATGACTTGTGTCCTTGGAGCATATATCTAGTGTCTGTTCCATTAATCGCTCCAAGCCTATTTTATTTGCTCAAGTTATTGGAGGATTTATTCATTTATCCTCTCTTGCTCAGAGTTTTCATCATAGACTTTCATGTGACTAGTTGATTGCTCACATGTAGGTCTATATATACAATGAATAACATCCACTTTTTCCATTAGTTCAGCAACTTCTGCAAATCATTTCCTTAAGACTAATAAGTATTCTCCCACCATTGAGCATCTACATAAGTTTATTGTTCCAGGTTCAGTGATCGATCGAAACTTACCACTAGTGTTGAATCTAAATGACCGTGGTCTGGAGCACTCCTTACGCATCCCTTGAAACGCTCTCATGTAGAAGTGAGCGAATCACCTGGGAATTGACAGAAGCTAATGATTCACTCCCTCAGTTTAAACATATTTGGTCTAACATAGAACCTTGCTAAGAAAGCTCTTTGCAATTCCACCTAGTTGGTGAACATACTTTGAGGAAGTTCAGACCACTAAGTTATAGCCTTTCCTGTAAGAGTCATTGGGAAGATCTGAAGTCCCACAGCCTCCATGGATAG
This sequence comes from Solanum virginianum, assembly GCA_000787875.1. Taxonomy (NCBI): domain Eukaryota; kingdom Viridiplantae; phylum Streptophyta; class Magnoliopsida; order Solanales; family Solanaceae; genus Solanum; species Solanum virginianum. Next base: position 16,937 of record DF361159.1, on the reverse strand, counting down.
GTGTTGTATTCCCATCACATCCCTACATACTTGTGCCAAATTCGATAAATGGTCATATGGATCCTCTAATGGCTAACCAACAAATGAAGCACATCTCTGTAATGATTGGAGTAGGTCACTTGTGATAATGAGCTTTGCTTCAACTATGCACCTGATAGCCTATTGGATATTTATATCACCTGAAGCAATGGGGATACAACCACTATCTGCTTGTACAAAAGAAAAACTAAAAACAAAAACAAAAGTAAAATATAAGAGAACTAAGAAATCAATACTTGAATTAAACTACTAGTGAAACTAAATCAAAGCATCATTGTATTCCCTGGCAACTGTGCCATTTTTCTTGATATTCATACACAAGATACACTTATATTTTAAGGTCAAAGTGGTCATCAATAGTAAAAACCTAACCAAGGTTAGGGTCGAGTCACAAGGGAATACAGGGCTTTGACAATTTTGGTTCACCAATAATCAATTCAAATATCAAGTAACTCATTTCTCATGGAAGAGGAGAAGGTTTAAAATGAGTTATAGAAAATAAAACTACACTAATAAAAAAAAGGGATAATCAAATTTGCGAGCAACTTGGAAATTTGTGTTCCCCATGATTCACTAACTTAAACACCTTGGATAACACAACCTTAATTAGGACAATGCATGCGGGACAGTAATTTAGGTTCTTCCAGCCCTCTTCTGAAAGTGAAAGTCAAATTTCACTATGGCGCTTGGCCGGCTACCATAGTGTGCCAAACTAACTATTACTTATTGTCCCAGTCAACCACCCTTTGGCTAGGTTTGGTTGATTAGATGCGAACACATCAATCAAATTCTGTTATTCATTCCCTTTACATATTCACCACTACCTAGGTCGGGATCATACCATAGGGTGGGGTTCAATGTTGGCCACCACAATATAGAGAATGAAGAATAATAGATAATATATGTAAATACCCAATTCAAGAAGTGGAAATATTTGGATTTTCTAACTTAGCTACGCATGGTTCCCACAACCCAAGTTGTGGGTCTCGCCACCCATGGCTTGACCAAACAAATTAACAATGAATAAATAAGACATGGTAGATTTCTTACCTAAGAAGATTGAAGAAAAATAAAACCCTCTTTGAAATTAGAACCACAAGCTTGAAAGTTGTAATTAATCCACATGTGATTACAAAGAAAACCCTACAAATCTACTTTCACTCTTCTCTCTAAAAATCTCTTCAAAACTCAAAAACTATGTAAAAATTATGAAGGCTTTGTTCAAAAACATAAAATATACTATTTATACTATTTACAAATTAGTCCATAAATTAAATGGAAAAACTAGTCAGTGTCTGCTACGGTTCATAGTTACGACTTGTAGTATGTCCTACAAGTCGTAGTTGACCTTTCGTGTTCCACATCTGGCATTTTAGACTTCAATGCTATGATTTTTCTCTACAAGTCATAGTCTGCTTTAAGACTCGTAGTCCTTCTCATAGTCTGTACTTGCATTTCTTGGTCCAATTTTGATCTACATTGGAACTACTTATGAGACTTGATAATGTTCACGCTCCAATAAGAAAGTGGTCGCTATCAGTAATTAACCTAACTAAGGTTAGGGTCAAATCCACAGGGAAAGTAGGGCTTGACTACAAGACTTCACTACTAATCATTTATAGTGTTTATGACTACAATCTCTAAATAGGGGGGAGGGTTTGTGATTCAAAAAACACTAACTATAACGCAAGGAAATGCTTAATTTTGGGAACAACTTGGGGATTATGTTCCCCATGGTTCATCAACTTGATTACCCAAGATACATAACTATAATTTGTGATTCGCATGCAGGATGGTAGCTTAGGTTCTTCTAGCCCTCTTGTGAAGGTGAAGGTTGAATTTCACCATGGCACTTGGTCGACCAATATGGTGTACCAACTAACCGTTAACAATAGTCCAAGTCAACCCCCCCTTGGTTAGGTTTGGTTGATTAAACGAGAACACATCAATCGAATTCTGTCATCTACTTCCCTTTTCCTATTCGTCAGTACCTTGGTTGGGATTGTGATAGTAGGCAGAGTTTGGTGTTGGCCACCACCAAGCAACAATAAAAATGAAGGGAAATAGATAATACGTGAAAAATCTCAACCATAGAAATGCAAGAAAACTAGGTTATTTCAAGTCATCTAGCCATGGTTCCTACAATCCCTAGTTGTGGGTGCTTAGATACTCATGGCTAAAGCAATAAACACAAAAATGTACATGATAGACATAGTTGAGAGTTTTACCAATAACAATGAAGAAAATAAGCACCACAAGTTCCAAACTAACAAGCTTGATTGATGAATAATGAGTACAAGGCAAGATTTGCAATCTCCAAAATAGGTTTTCCAAGAGAGAACAATAAACTACCCTAATAACCTAAGAAAAGTTTCAAAATGTAATGGTGAAATGTCTACTGGTCGAACTCCCTCTCAAAACCCTAACTTAAGCTATATATAGTATTTATAAAGTAACCCTAGAATTTACACAGAAAAGATAGCTAGCAGCTAGTAAGTCTCATAGTTATGACTCGTAGGATGACCTACGAGTCATGGTCGGGGTATCATATCAGGTTCTTAGCATCTTAGACTGAATTGGTGTGACCCAGAGGTATGAGTCGTTGCTTGATCTATGACTCGTATACTTGTCTTATAGGCTTGGTCTTCTATTTTTGGTCCAATATTTTAGCTCTCTAATTCTTGCTATGAGTCTACCTATATGAGTCATAGTGCATCTTATGACGCATAGGCTGGGCTCATAGTGGTGACCTTCACCCGACAGATCTTTAATTTTTGGTCTTTGATTCTTGCTATGACACAACCTATGACTAGTAGAGTGAGCTACGACTCATAGTTGGGCTCATATGGCCTATGCTTTAGCAAAATCAGTAACTTTTCTTCAAAATCATGCCAACCTAACTTTTCTGCAAGATTAATGGAAAAATACATCAAAACACTAAAAATTCGCTTTAAGAACTTACAAAATCCCTTGTTTTAGGCACCAAATGTGTTGTATTTTAACAACGTATCAATACCCTCAACTTAGAATTGTTGTTTGTCCTCAACCGATGACTCAATCTACATATATAAAGAGAAATACACTTTTTGCTTTCATAATCCAACCCTTTTAGCTCAATCCACCCTTAGTCTCTTATTCTAAACTTTTCTCGTGTGCTTTCTTTCTCTTTTTCAGTTGTGCCTTGATTTTAAACTCATTTTTTGATCCTTTTTCTCAATTTAAAGCATTTTTCTTCTTTTCCTTCACATATTGAAGGATAGACCATGGCTAATATCAACTTATTTCATTATATAAGCTTAAGTCAGCAGAGTATCAAGAAAGAATGGGTGCATAAGAAGCTCAAAAATTTGGGACAAGGGATTCACTCACTTCTTTGGTGGGTTATTTAGGCTAAAAGTAATTTCACTCAAAGAACAAGGGCCTAAGATCATTTCCATCTCAGCCATATCACCTAAGCCAATATTAGAGTAACAAGGCAAGTTCTGAGTCTATAGAGGATGCATGAATGCAGGAAAACACACTCACAAAACATATGGCATTTGTATCCATAATCAAGTATAGGCTAACAGGTCATGCGTTTAGTCTCAGCTTATCTTAAAAATAACAGAACAAACATTGCCATATACTCAAATTTATGAATGCATCAATAATCACAACCTCAAAAATTTTGAGTGTACCCAATTTTTAATCAAAAGTTTAAAGAACAGTTAAGAACTATATATATATGCTAACAGATAATATTACTATGCATTTACAAATTATCTATATTTCCTAGAACATGCCGGTTCAATAGAAAATTAAATATTCATAAGTAAAAAAAACATGGCAAGAAAACCTTGGGATCAAAAATAAAGGAAGTTATTGATGAGGCTACTTAGACTTTACCTTAATCCATTACTTCCACCACTCCACCAAAACATGATACTTTGTCCTCAAAGTTAAGACAAGAACAAAAACAAAACATGATAATAAATAAATATATACACACATTCATTAAAAACCAAAAATAAACATCCAAAGCAGAAGTAAAAATACTATCCAACATAAACATACCTAAACACAACTAAAATCTAGAACAATAAATAAAATTATCTAAAAAGAAAATAAAGTATCCAACATGACAAAATGAGCACTGTGGTCAAAATAAATCAAACATCATGGTGCATCAAGCACCGGTCTCTAACTGATCTATGGGATCCTGAGCTATCTCTCCTCCTCTGCTGCAATGCCAAAAGTACCCTCTTCAGGTAGGGTGTGTTGTACTTTGTCTCTCTGAATAGCCGCCAACAAAAGTGACTCCTGCACTACCTCCTCGGGTGTGGGTTCCTCTTCATATCTTGGCTTCTTTGGGGTCAGCTCTAGGTCAACGTGCTTGAGGGGCCTCTTTCCTTGGGTATCCAAACGGTCAGTGAGCCAATCAAATGCCTCATCACCTACCAGCGCTCTCTGTTGGGCTGGAATAGGGGCTTCCAATATCTGTTATAAGTTGGCCTTGAATTTTGCCAACTCCTTAGTGACTGCACTTGCATCGGTAGGTCTGGCTCTCTCAAGCCTTTTATGGACTCAAGTCTCAAGTGCATTGACACTGAAATCCACCACTTAGATTCTCTCATCAACTAAATCTCTGGTAAATGCCTTCATCCTCTCCTCGGACTCCTGAATAGTCTGATCAATTAATGGCCAGACCTATGCTGACAGGTCATGAACCTACCCTCCACTATAGCCACTGCATAATAAAGCTTGAAATGTAATAGGAGAGAAAAGAAGGTCAATTGTAAGGAAAATGCTACCAGTGCTGGAGTACTGAAGGATGGTATAGACGCGATCTCAACTACTGGCGTGGGCTTTCCAGTAGCTAGAGTAGTGCCGGTAGTAGCTAGAGGTGAACCAAAAAGCTGAGGCTCTACTAGGAATGGCTCTGGCATAGCTGAGGGAGCTGCTTATAGTAAGGCCACTAGATTCTCATAAGCCATTATCAGGCTATGATCTATAGTGCGTGTTGTCTCCATATGATAGTCCAGGTGAAGATCAATAGAAATGTATGCTGCACTGCATAGTCAATAAACCAGAACTGGAAATGGCAGCGAGGTGCTCGTCCAAGCTGCATATGACACCTTGTAACTTCATGCTCTTATGTATCCATGTTTAAAACCTCATATGTTTAGGTTAGGGTTGTACTAGATTCATGGAAGACTCTTAGTATCTAAACGAGTTCAAGACTTACCTCTAAGTAGAGTTTGGGTATTATTTCATATAAGGGTCAAATTTAAACTAGCATAACTTTTAGAATATTTGTAAATGGGTGGAACACAACATGTCAAATGAAAGCCCTTTGAGTTAGCTTTGCAACACACTTTCTTTCACCTCATTCTGAGGTCGGATAAAGGAGTTATGACTGTTTTTGTGAGACCCTACCTGGTAGTGAAACCCCACGGGCACCCATACTGGCAGTGTGGTATTATATGGCTCGTGTGAAGGGATATAGGCCATATAACCTATAAGTGTAGTGGACAAAAACATTTTCATGTCTTGATGAGGTGGGATGGACCAGTACACGATCTGTGTAACACTAATGGTTCGTGAAAGTAGCCGTCAAAGTGACAAGACATCAATTTTTTCAAGTTTCCCAACTTCCATTTTTTTCACTAAGGCACTTCACACGAGCACTCCACACAACCCATGGAGTGCCACACAGCTAGTGAAGTCTCTAGTGAGATGACACTTTGCCATTTTTTCCATCCATTCACTAATGGTATTTTCATAAATGCTAATTATCCTACTGACCCTTTTTGACTTCTTAGGCTATTTTAACCTTCCTAGAAGACCTAAACTCTAATATTAAGGACCCAATTTCATTACTTTCATCTCATTTAGAATCTCAAATACTTGCAAGAGTCTCTATCAAGCTCCATTTCAATTTTAAGGAAACCTAAGAACAATATTGGATTCCGAGATCATTTCCGAGCCTCCATTCTTCCCAATCTCAATTCCAAGCAACTCTAGACCTAAGGTATGTGGTGTTCAACCATTGAGTCCTTCAACCCATGGTTCCTAAAATCTATTTTGACTAATATTGAATGATTTAAAGTTGATTTTACATGTGGGCCTTGTATATTGAGAAATTTACTGCACAATGATTTTAGATCTTGAAATTATAGTTGTTTTAGCATGTTTTGAAGTTCAGATCTTGGATTTAATATTGTAATTGATGAGGCGTTTTGATGTGAATGTCTTGGGGGTGTTTCAATGTGTGGATCAAAGGATTTACCACTAATTGTTCTGCGTGATTTTATCTCTAAATTGCATGCTCTTTTACCCCCATTACACACCCCGAAGGTGTTTAATAAAATGATAAGTTTGTTATGGGGGTTTCTGACTTGGTAAGTGAAGAATATCGGTCCATTTTGCTTATTAGTGATATTGACTTGTCTCGGTTGATGACCTATGCTAGTCAAATGGAAGAAGAGAAGTGGAGAAAGAGGAAGGGCCATAAGGCCAAGAGATCCGGTTTAGGGGTAAGTTCCAATGGGGTGCTATTCACAAAGGCCAAGGGTTTTCCCATAATACTAATAGGGGATTTACCAATGACTTTCGTAGGACTCAAAGTGTGGGTAGAGTGGGTCCTATAGAGGTATGTCCTAAATGTGGAAGGAAGCATGGAGGTCCATGTTTGAAGGGGTCTAATGCATGCTTTGAATATGGGGAGCTTGGTTACAAGAAGGTAGATTATCTAATAAGTTATGGTAAGGGCCGAGGTGAAAATATGGTTCTACTGGGTAGAGCTAGCCCTCAAGGTAGTGCCCCAAGGCACAACCAGTTTTATGCTCTACATGAGAGGCAAAGGGTTGGTGAGGTTCCCAACATTGTTACCAGTATGTTGAAAATCATTGACCTTGATTATATGGTTTGATTGATCCAGGTGCCATCCTTTCTATTGTTACCCCCTTGGTTGCTACAAAAGTTCCATTTTGAGTCAGAGTTGTTGCATGAGTCTTATATGGTGTCTACTTTTATAGGTTCATTAATTATTGCTAGGAAAGTGTATAGAAGTTGTCCGGTTTGCATCTTGCATAAAATATTACCTTGTGATTTTGTTGAATTAGATATGGTTGATTTTGATGTTATCCTTGGGATGGATTGATTGCATGCATACTATACTTTTATTGATTGTAGAACCCATAGGGTCACGTGGTGTAAAAGGTAGATTTATTTCATGCATTAAAGCCCATAGGTTGATTTCCAAGGGGTGTATATATTATCTTGTGAGAGTCAAAGACATGGAGTCCAAAGTCCCTTCCATAAAGTCGGTTCTGGTTGTAAATGAGTTTCTTGATGTCCTCCCAAATGACCTTCTCGGTGTCCCTCCCGAATGCAAGATATATTTCAACATAGATCTCCTTCTCGACACTAAATCTATCTCCATCCCCTCTTATTGCATGGCACTGGCGAAGTTGAAGGAGTTAAAGGAGCAATTGAAGGATTTGTTAGAGAAAGGATTTATTAGGCCTAAGAAATGACCTTGGGGTGCACCGGTGTTGTTCATAAAGAAAAAGGAACAATTGAAGGATTTGTTAGAGAAAGGATTTATTAGGCCTAAGAAATGACCTTGGGGTGCACCTGTGTTGTTCATAAAGAAAAAGGAAGGGTCACTTAGAATGTGCATTGACTACCGGTAACTCAATAGGGTCACTATAAAGAATAGGTATCCTCTTCCAAGGACTGGTAACTTGTTTGACCAATTGCAAGGGGCTAGCTTTTTCTCTAAGACTGATCTTTGGTCCGAGTATCACCAAGTGAAGGTAAGAGAGTGTGATATTCCCAAGATGACCTTTCGAACAAGATATGGGCATTATGAATTCGTGGTAATGTCTTTTGGGTTAACCAATGCATCAGCTATCTTCATGGACTTAATGAATAGGGTCTTCAAAATCCTACCTTGATTCCTTTGTTGTGGTCTTCATTGATGATATTTTGATCTATTCACATAGTATGGAGGAGCATATAGGGCATTGTGTGTTATGTTGCAAAGATTGCAGGAAGAGAAATGGTATACTAAATATGAAAAGTGCAAATTTTGGTTAAAGGAGGTGGCATTCTCGGGTCATGTATTGTCGGGGGATAGAATAAAAGTGGATCCTAAGAAAATCGATGTGATTGAGAATTGGCCTAGACCATTGACCCCGTCGGATAGTAGGATCTTCTTGGGCCTTGCAGGTTACTATAGAAGATTTGTGGATGGGTTCTTCTCCATTACTTCCCCTATGAAAAAATTTACTCAAAATAAGGTTAAGATTGTGTGGATCGATGAATGTCAGGAAAGCTTCCAAACATTGAAGATAAACTTGTGTCCGCTCCAATTATTTTACTACCGGATATACTTGAGGGTTTTGTCATGTATTGTGACACATCTAGGGTTTGTTTGGGTTGTGTGCTTATGCAAAATGCTAAGTTCATAGCCAATGCTTCTAGGCAACTCACAGTGCATGAAAAGAACTACCAACCCATGATCTTGAATTGGCCGCCGTGGTGTTTGCATTAAAGATTGGGTGTCATTATTTGTATTGGGTGCATGTTGATGTCTCATAAGAGTCTCTAATATGTCTTCACTCAAAAATATCTCAACTTGAGAAAAAGACGATGGCTAGAACTTCTTAAGGACTATGACATGAGTGTGCATTACCACCCAAGTAAGGTAAATATTATGGCAGACGTGTTGAGTCGGGGGTCTATGGGTAGCCTAGCTCATATGGATAGTGGTGATAGGGAGATGGCTAGGGAGGTGCATGGATTGGCTAGGTTGGGGTAAGGTTGGAAGATTTGGGTAGTGGAGTTGTTGTGGTAGATGGTTCCAAATCTTCATTGGTTGATAAAGTGATAGTAAAACAAGATCTAGACTCCTCCTTGCTTGAGTGTAAGGCTTTAGTGAAAGAGGGCAATATAAAGGTTTTCTCCCTACGGGGAGATGGGGCACTTAGATACCAAGATAGGTTGTACGTGTCTTCTATTGATGGTTTGAGGGAGAGAATTCTTGATGAAGCCCATAATTCCTCTTATTCTATCCACCCTGGTTCCACCAAAATGTATAAAGACTTGAGGGATGTGTATTGGTGGGGAGGCATAAAGGGGGACATTACCAAATTCATTTTCCATTTCCATAGTTATCAATAAGTCAGAGCCGAACATCAAACACTGGGTGGCCTAACCCTAGATATAGAGATTCCTACTTGGAAGTGGTAGAATATTAATATGAATTTTGTGGTTGGATTGGCCAAGACTACAAAAAGTTTTGATTCCATATAGGTGGTTGTTAATAGGATGACGAAGCTGGCTTATTTTCTACTATTTAAGACCAAATACATGGTCAAAGCGTATGCAAGGTTATACATCCATTAGTTAGTGAGGTTATATAGGGTTCCTTTTTCCATCATATCAGATCGGGGTGAATAATTCACTTCACACTTCTCACTTCTCGAGGACTTTTCTAAGGGGTCTTGGTACAAAAGTTCACCTTAGTACAACCTTTCATCCCCAAACGGATGGCCAACCTGACAAAACCATTCAAACCCTTGAACATATGCTTAGGGCATGTGTATTGGAGTTGAGGTGTGGTTGGGATGATCGTCTTCCATTGATTGAATTCGCATACAACAATAGCTATCACTCTAACATCGGTATGGCCCCTTTTGAGGCTCTTTTTGGAAGGCGATGTAGATCACTGGTCGATTGGTTTGAGATAGGAGAGGTGCCCTTATTGGGATCGGATCTAGTTATGGATACATAGATCTCCTTCTCGACACTAAATCTATCTCCATCCCCTCTTATTGCATGGCACTGGCGAAGTTGAAGGAGTTAAGTTATGGATGCTCTTGAGAAGGTTAGGATGATTAGGGAAAGGTTAAGAATGGTCTAAAGTAGTCAAAAATCTTATGTCGATGTGATAAGAAGTGACGCTGAATTAAAAGTGGGTGATTGGGTTTATTTGAAGGTTTCTCCAATGAAAGGTGTGGTCCATTTAGGTAAAAAGGGGAAATTGAGTCCAATGTACATTAGTCCTAATGAGGTCTTGAAGAGGGTTGGCAAGGTAGCTTATGAGTTAAAGCAACCTAGTGAAATGAACTTTGTTCATCTGGTATTCCATATCTCTATGTTGAGGAAATGTGTGGGTGACCCTAATGCCATTCTGTCTCTTGAGCTGGTAGGTGTTGTTGAGGATAACTTGACTTATGAGAAGGGCCTAGTCCGGATTCTAGATAGGCAATTAAAGAGATTGAGGAATAAGGAGGTGGCATCCGTTAAGGTTCTTTGTAGGAACCAATAAGTCAAAAGCGCTACATAGGAGGCCGAAGAGGATATGCAAAAATGATACCCTTATCTTTTCCACTCTACTCAAGCCTAAGGTACTAATCCTAAGTCCTCTATGAGATTTCAAGTCTTAATTTCTGCCATTAAGGCATTGCATGCATTTATGTTTATATGGGCAAGGTTTTATGGTAAATTTTGATGTTCATATTGAGATATTTTTGAAAATCATGTTTAGATACATTTGTTGCATCCATATTAGGCTAAAACTCTTTGTGGATACCCTCCTTGTGTACGTATCTTTTACATTCAAGGATGAATGTTCCCAAAGGGGAGATATTGCGACACTCCATAACTTTATACACTTGTGTATCCATGTTTGATGCCTTATTTGGTTAGGTTAGGGGTGTACTAGATTCATGGGAGACTCCTAATACCTAAACGAGTTCAAGACTTACCTCCAAATTTAGTTTGCGTGTTGTTTCATATAAGGGTCAAATTTAAACTAGAATAACTCTTAGCATTTTCAAACTGTGTGGCCCATCATATGTCAAATGAAATCCCTCTGTGTTATCTTTGCAACGCACTTTGTTTCTCCTCATTCTGACATTGGATGAAGGAGTTACGACTATTTTGGTGAGACCTCCCGGGCAGTGAAACCCCACGGGCACGCATACGGGTAGTGTGGTCTTGTACGACTTGTGTGGAGAGGTATGGGCCATGTCACCTGGGCATATGGTGGTCAACAACACTTTCTTGTCTAGATGAGGTGGGATGGACTAGTATATGGTCTGGGTAACACTACACGGTCCGTGAAAGTGGCCGTCAAAGTGACGAGACGTCAACTTTTTCAAGTTTCCCAACTTCACACGCCGTATGACCCGTGGAGTTCTACACGGCCAGTGAAGTCTCTAGTGAGATGATACTTTGCCATTTTTTCTATCCGTTCACTAATGGTATTTTTGTAAATGCTAATTATCCTAATGACCTTTTTTGACTTTTTAGGCTATTTTAACCTTCCTGGAAGACCTAAACTATAATCTTAAGGAACCAATTTCATTACCCTCATCTCAATCATACTCTCAAATCCTCTCAAGAGTCTCCATCAAGCTCCAATTCAATTACAAGGAAACCTAAGTTGAAATTATGGTTGTTTTAGCATGTTTTGAACTTCAAATTTTGGATTTAATGTTGGAATTGATGAGGGCTTTAGATATAAATGTCTACGGGGTGTTTCAAGGTGTTTATTAAATGATTTACCACTGATTTTCCTGTATGATGTTCTTTCCAAATTGCATGCTCTTTTACCCCCATTACACACCCCGAAGGTGTTTGATAAAATGTCCGCTCATGCTTTTTTGAGGAATTGAAGGTCCAAAGAATGAGATATGATATGAATTATGTCAAGATGATGAAATGAGACTATGTACATGATTATTCCTACATGATGTGTTGCATTAGAGCTTATGATGAATCCTATATAAAGTGTTGCACTAGACCATGTCCAATCCGAGGGGATAAGAGCTCGAGTAACCTTGTGATGGGTTTATACTTCACCACCAAGGATGATTGGGGTGTGACCATAATTAACTGAGTTGGGGGTTTTTACTCATTAACCATGTCCTCGCCACCTTGGATGATTAGGGTGTGACAAACATCAACCATGTGAGGGGTTTATACCTCCCCACCTAGGATTATTGGGGTGTGACCATCATCAACCAACTAAGGATGGAAAGCTAGTTTGGTCTCTTCTTCAAATATGATATTTTATACGAGCATGTTTTACTCTAGCATTGATCATACATGCCATATTACTATATTATGCCTATCGTCTATTGATAGGCATTTTGGTTATGATGCCTATTCCTTGTTGCATTGCAGCCTGCATACTTAATACATTCAAACATACTAACTCATACTCTTACCTGCATGAGTTGACACTTGCCTGATTTTGCTTTGATACTTGCCTGATTTTGCTTTAAAACCAAGTCCATACTTGAGCAAAGTTGAGCAAGTTTCTCCATGATCTCTTCATTTACATGTGCTTGCTATTATTTGTGTTAACCGCACAAGAAGATTTCACCACACCACACTCTCGTTGTCCCCATGCTCAATTTGTTTTGACCACTTGCTCCATTATTATGGCTATTAATGCAAAAGTTTGGACTAGGAATATGCCTCCCATAATCGTATCAGCGCAAGCCTACTATTTTCATCAAGTGCTAGAAAATTTCAACCAAGGCATCATCAACAACCTTGTGATCAGGGACCATCCTTAAGCATTTAGTAAATCTCTCCTATGTTGTGCTGATAGAATTGCCCAACAATCGCTCAAAGCTGTTAATTTGTTCCTTGAGCATCAACTTGTTGGACCTTGGGAAATATCTTTTGAGGAATACTCTCTGAAGTTCAGCCAACTTGTGATAGTACCAGGAGTATGCTCAGACAACCATACAACTGTATTGCAAGTCAATGATAGCGAAAATACTCTCAAACCTACAATATTAAGAGAATGGTTTTATGTCCCCATGACACTTTTGCAAAAGACACCACATTTTGAAGATGATGATGGGGATCCTCCAAAGGTAGCATTGTGAATAGACCACAGTTTTGGAGCATTTGGAGCAATCTACTCGATACTATGAACTTAGTATCTGCCAATAAAGGACGCAGTACTATAGCATTGGTAACATCCATAGCCATAGGGTTCAATCGATATTGATTCAATCCATAAGCATTTTCATTGAAGTCCTTGAGTTGTGGCCTGTTACCCCTTTGTGGTGGATTCTCCTCTCTATCTATATCCTCATTCAAATGCATTACTCCTCAACCTCAATATTATCATTCCTTTGACCCATCCTTCTTATATCTATATCCTCATTCAAATGCATTACTCCTTATCCTCAATATCATCATTCCTTTGACCCATCCTTCTTAGTAATCAATGGATCTCTAAATTTAGCGGAGCTAAGGGATTGCCTTGGCTCCTTGTGTTGGGCATACAACCTAGCACACACTGCAAAAAAAATCAAACAATAGAAATAAAAACAAAAACAAAAGCAAATAAAGAGACTCTAGAAATTAACACTAGATATATCTAAGAGTTAAATCAAATCAAAATCTAGCTGTATTCCTCGACAATGGCGTCATAAGTTTTTAATGATGTTCACGCTCAAATAAGAAAGCGGTCACTATCAGTGATTAACCTAATTGAGGTTAGGGTCGAATCCACAAGGAATATAGGGCTTGACTACCAGACTTTACTACTAATCATTTCTTGTATTTATAACTACAAAATCTAAATGGGGGGTTTGATTCAAAAACAAACTAAAACAAACACTAACTATAACGCAAGGAAACACTCAATTTTGGTAACAACTCTGGGATTGTGTTCCCTATGGTTCTTCAACTTGATTACCCTAGTTCGTCAACTTGATTACCCTAGATATATAACTATAATTGGTGATCGTATGCAAAGCAGTAACTTAGGTTCTTCCATCTATCTTGTGAAGATGAAGGTCGAATTTCACCATGGCGCTTGGTAGGCCACAAAAGCTTCAAAATGTAATGGAGAAATGTCTACTGGTCAAACTCCCCCTCAAAAGCCTAACTTAAGCTATATATAGTATTTACAAAATAACCCTTGAATTAACAAGCTTCAAAATGTAATGGAGAAATGTCTACTGGTCAAACTCCCCCTCAAAAGCCTAACTTAAGCTATATATATTATTTACAAAATAACCCTTGAATTAACACAGAAAAGACAGCTGGCAACTGAAGTCTCACAGATCCTACAAGTCATAGTCAGGGTCTCATATTACTTTCTTGGCATCTTGGACTGAACTGGTATAACCCATAGGTACGAATCGTTGCTTGGGCTATGACTCGTATGTTTGTCTTGTAGGCTTCTCCTTAGTTTTTAGTCCAACATTTTGGCTCTATAATTCCTGCTATAAGTCCACCTATACGATTCGTAGTGTGTCTTATGACTCGTAGACTAGGCTTGTAGGGGTGACCTTTACTTGGAAAATTTCTGATTTTAGGTCTTTGATTCTTACTACAACAAAACCTATGACTCGTATAGTGAGGTATGACTCATAGGTCGGATTGTATGGCCTATACTTCTTAAGCTCAAGAAGAGCTGGTATGGCCTATGCTTTAGTAAAATTTGCAAATTTTCTTCAAAATCATGCCAACCTAACTTTTATGCAAGATTAACACAAAAAACATCAAAAACTAAATGGTCACTTTAAGAACTTACAAAATCCCTTGTTTAAGGCACAAAATGTGTTGTATTTAGATAGCACATTAAGACTGCCCTTTACGAGTCATATAGAGAACTACGACTCGTACTTGAGGCTTATATGGCTGAACTCTACATTTTTAGACTTTTGCTTTTGAACACTAGAAGTTTATATGAGACTACCTCTATGACTCGTAGGTTATGCTCTGACTCGTAGAGGGGCTCGTATGTGAAATTCCCCTTAAGTGCTTTGGAATGCTCCATAATTGTAATTTCTATATATCTTAAAATCCGTGTATAATTTCAGAAATTCAACTTTATATTCTTGATTAGAGGGCAAAATTGAGTGGGAAATAGGTATAACCCAAATTTTAGAAGACCTATAGCAAAAATTAATTTTTGCTAATTAAACAATTTCTAGAGATCCTGTGCGTCCATGCCGCGATGCGCCTGGGGCGCACAGTAGTGTTACTTTTGAGGTGCGCCTGGTCTGCGTCGCGCTTGGGGTATGAACCTATGTAGCATTCCCTATTTTTTATTTTCATCCAAGGGCATTGGGGTTATAACCTAATGCCTATTTAAATATGAAATCTCTAATGCATAGCCATTTTTCAACTCTATATCACTCAAAAACCTTGTCAAAAGCCTCTGCAAGCCTTCATCAT
>DF361160.1:26023-45778 GCA_000787875.1 Solanum virginianum | reverse complement strand
ATAAGAGCTTCCAATATGTACTCACCTAGAAAAAGCTTAATTTGAGGCAGAGTAAAGGCTTGAGGTTCTCAAAGACTACCACATGAGCATACTCTACCATCCAAGTAAAGCTAATATAGGTTTTGATGCTGTCAACAAGATATTCTCTAAGCCTCTTAGTATCAGATAGGCTTCTATAATTCTCATCTTGATCTCAAAAAATCAGTCTAGGTTCATTAAAGGTAGAAACATTTCTGAAAACATCATGATTTCTCAAGAGATCATTCATCAGATTAAAAAGCTAGTGGATGATGGTAATGTGGTCATAAGTTCAATATGGCAAAAGTGTATGATAGGGTCTCATGGTCCTTTGTTTGCATAGTTATGAGGAGAATGGGTTTTGTAGAGTAATTTATAGATATGGTTTTGAGAATTATGTCTAATAATTAGTACTCTATCATTATCAATGTTTCTAGACATGGTTTCTTTCATTCCACTAGAGGTCTCAAACAAGGTGATCTTTTATCTCCTGCTTTGTTTATTCTGGGTGCTGAAGTGTTATCTAGGTTACTCAATAGACTGCATTAGGTTCTAGATTTTCAAGGTTTCTATATGAAGAAGATGGGTCCTCAAATTAATCATCTCAATTTTGCGAATGATGTTATTATCTTTACTTCAGGTACCAGTAGGTCATTAGAGTTGATAATGAAGGCTTTAGTTACATATGAAAAGGTATCTGGCCAAATGGTGAACAAAAACAAAAGTCATTTCCTTGTTCCAGCTAATACTATTTAGAGTTTGTGTGAGAGGGTACAGGATATCATTGGTTTTAGTCAAAAAACTAATCCTATCACATATCTAGGTTTTCCCTTGTATATTGGTAGACAAAAGTGATATATTTTTAAGAAATTGTCTCTAAAGTAGTTGCAAGGATTTCCTGTTGGCAATCAAATATCCTCAATTTTGGTGGAAAAACTACTCTAATAAAGCATGTTTTACAGTCTCTACCTATACACTTATTGTCAGCTATTTCTCTTCCATCTACTAGTCTAAAGCAAATCCAAAGCTTAACTGCAGATTTCTTTTGGGGCTGGTTGGATGAGAAGAAGTACCACTGGTCGTCTTTGAAGAACCTCAGTTTCCCATATAAAGAAGGTGGCATTGGGGTCAGAATGCTTAATGATATTTGCAAATCTTTTCAATATAAACACTGGTGGACTTTCACAACCAGTAACACTCTTTGGGGGTGAATTTCTTAAAGCAAAGTATTGTCAAAGATCCAATCCAGTAAGCAAAAAGTGGCAATCAGGTGACTCTTTGGTCTGAAAAAATATGATGCGAAATGACATGAAACCTCTCATCCATTGGAAAATAAACTCTAGAAATTGCTATTTTTGATTGGCTAATTGGTTGGGAGTGGGTCCACTAGCTCAGTATAGGGACATCAATAGCAGACTCAACAATACTAAGGTATCTAATTTTATTCATAAAGGACAGTGGCATCATGAGTTGGTGTCTACAGTAGCACCTCCTTAATTTATACATAAAATTCTAAACACTCCTTTACAAGCTTAGAATGGAGTACCAGATAAGGCCATTTGGAAGATGAATTTAAGTGGAGAGTTTACTACCTCTACAACTTGGAATATGATAAGGGAAAAAAGAGAGAAATCAAAGCTCAATTATTATACTTGGCAAAACAATACACCCTTTAAGTGCTTATTTCTTCTATGAAGTGCATTAAGGGGTAAGCTACCTGCTAATGGAAAGTTAACCAGCTTTGGATATGACCCTAATCAATGTTATTGTTGTTATAGACCAGGTATGCACACAATTGAGCACATATTCCTAACTAGGCACTTTGCTCACAATGTGTGGAAGTTTTTTGCTAATTCCTATGGGGTTAACACTGGCCATTTACCTCTAAAACATTATATCATGAGGTGGTGGGAAACGAATTATAAAAATGATGCTAAAAAATTGGTATTTCATGCGGCCCCCATTTTTATTTGCTGGAAACAGATGTGCAAGTAAATATGCTACACTATAGTCCAATCTAGCAAGATTGAAGTATTTCGTAGCTAAGGATGTATATTATATGTTGAAGACTACTTATCCATATATTTTTTGGCCATCAAACTGGAAGGAAATCATTTTTCTAACAGACAAGAGTGTTCATGATACCAAGATAATACCTGACAAGTGGCTTAAACCACTAGATTAGTGGGTTAAACTTAATTCTAATGGTAGTGCCTTATCTAATCTTGGTAGATTAGGTTTTAGAGGTATTATCAGGAACAAAGATAGGCTATTTTTGTTTACTTATGCTAGTCCTGTGGGTGACGGGTCCAATAATGTAATGACCTAAGCCTAGGGCCTACACGTGACACGGTGAATGGAGATTCCGAAGGAACCCCAATCAAGTCTCTCAACTTATCATTACACATCATTGGTCGCAGAAGCATGTAAAATACATAAAACAAGCATAAGGGGCAAAGTGACTAAGGGATAGCTCGCCAAAACATCAACATCAAAGACAAGGAGGCATGGCTCATATCAACACAACTTGTCCAACCAACACCTCTAAATACATTGATAGAACGGGGGCCAAGACAAAGTAATTGGGCTCACCCTCATGGTCAAAATAAAATATAAGAAAGTGCCTCAATACATAAATCATAGCAATCATAGACTAAGGTCCCCAAAATGGAGGACTCACCAACAGGCTTGGAATAGCACCGACTAGCCATGTGAAAGAGGAGGATGATCAACTTGAGCACTGGTCCCTACATGGTGATATCATATAGGCAAGAGTATGCATTAGTACATTTGAATATACTAAGTATGTGGAGTGCAATATAACAATAGAAAGACATCATACTTAAAATACATACATTAGGGAATAGACATAGTATAACAATATGGCATGTATGATTAATGCATAAGTAAAATAAGTTTTCAATAACTCATGCTCATATCAGATGTCATATGTGTAGAAGAGACCAAACTAGAATCCCAACTATGATTTGGAGATGCCATTCACACCTGGACACCCTGGTGGCAAGGTACAACACCCCTCACATGGTTGATACGATTCACACCTGGACACTCTGGTGGTAACGTACACCACCCCTCACATGGTTGATGCCATTCACACCTAGACACCTTGGTGGCAAGGTGGAGGTGTGAAATGGGGGTAAAAGACCATGCAATTTAGAGATGAAATCATGCAGAAAAATCTATAGTAAAACCATCAATCAATACCTTGCAACACCCCCAAGATAGTCACATCAAAACCCCTTATCAAATCCAACATTAGATCCAAGATTTATAGCTCAAAACATGCTAAAACAACCATACTTTCACGAACTAAAGTCACTGTGAAGTAAATTTCTCAATATATAAGACCCACATGTAAAACCAACTTTAAATCATGAAGTATTGGTAAAAAGGAGGCTTACGCACCAGGGGTGGAAGGACCCAATGGTTCAACACCACATAACTTAGCCTTAGACAAGTTCTTGGTAAAGATTGAAGATGGAGGCTTGAAGCTTAAAGAGAATCCTTAATTCTGGATGAGGGTTTTAGGACTTGAATTTTGGTGTGAAAATATGGCTAAATGTTTTGGGGGTTGAAGAAAATCCTTAGTTCCGGATAAGGGGTTTGAGTCTTAAATTTTGGAGTAAAAATATGGCTAAGTATTTTGGGGAGTATTGGAAAATGTTTAGGATGATATAAGGGTGAAATTTGGCTAAGTATAGATAAAAACACGTTTAGGAAACTTAGGCCCAACACTTAGAATATTTTGGACCACACAGGAAAACACTGCCAGGCAAAATACATCTCTCCGCATCACGAAGTGGATGCGGAGAAGGAATTACACTAAAGCACACCCTTAGCGTGTAGAGGGAACACATAAACCTCACTGGAATTCATCATTTAAAAATTTATAATTGCTAATCTTTCTCGCTTAAATTGGGGTTAGACCCTTTTTACCTAATTTTGACCCCCTGATCGTAAATATGAAGTCAAATTTTTGAAATAACGAATGGTTTTTGAGATATATGAAAATTAAAATTTTGAGCATTTCAAGACATATTTTTGAGCACTTTTTGGGGGTCGTTTCAATATCTCTCCCTTGGGAACATTCATCCCAAATGTAAAAGAGACGTATAAGACAAGAGTTATCATGCATAAATCAACCCCAACAAGAATGCAACATAACATATAAAACACCATTTTCAAATTCTCAACATAAGTGTAAAATCATCATAAGTTTAGTCACTTAAACATAACTGCATACAAATGACATAAGGGCTGAAATATAAGACTTGAAGTCACATATGGGACTTACGATTAGTACCTTAGGTTTGAGTAGAGTGGAAATGATGAGGATACCGCTTTTGCATGTCTGCTTCGGCCTCCCATGTAGCACTTTTATCCTGTTGGTTCCTCCAAAGGACCTTAACGGATACCACCTCTTTGTTCCTCAATCTCTTTACTTGCCTATCCAAGATATAAATCAAAACCTCCTTATAAGTTAAGTTATCCTCAACAACACCCACAACATCAAGAGGAACAATGGCATTAGGATCACTAACACAGTTTCAAAATATAGAAACATGGAATACCGGATGAACAAAATTCATTTCACTAGGCAACTTCAATTCATAAGCTACCTTACCAA
The DNA here is from genome assembly GCA_000787875.1 of Solanum virginianum. Taxonomy (NCBI): domain Eukaryota; kingdom Viridiplantae; phylum Streptophyta; class Magnoliopsida; order Solanales; family Solanaceae; genus Solanum; species Solanum virginianum. The sequence continues at coordinate 41,112 of DF361160.1, read as the reverse complement.
TCCTCTCTATCATCTCATAAGGACCAATATATCTTGGACTCAACTTCCCCTTTTTACCAAAATAGACCACACTTTTCATTAGAAAAACCTTTAAATAGACCCAATCACCCACTTTGAATTCAAGGTCTCTTCTTCTCACATTGGCATAGGATTTGTGATGGCTTTAGGCCATCCTCAACCTTTCCCTAATCATTCTAACCTTCTAAAGAGCATTTATGACCAGATCCGGTGCCAATAAAGCTAACTCTCCAACCTCAAACCAACCCACCAGTGATCTACAATATCTCCCATAAAGGGCCTCCAAAGGAGCCATACTGATGCTAGAGTGATAGCTATTTTTGTAGGCAAACTCAGTCAATGGAAGACAGTCATCCCAACTACCTTTAAGCTCCAAAACACAAGCCTGAAGCATATCCCTAAGTGTTTGATTTGTACTTTCATCTTGGCCATCTGTTTGAGGGTGGAAGGTCGTGCTAAGGTGAAGTTTGGTACCAAGACCCCTTTGGAAAGACCTCCAAAAGTGTGAAGTGAATTGTGCACCATGATCCGATATAATGGATAAAGGAACCCTATGTAACGTTACTAACTCATGGATGTACAACCTTGCATGCTCTTCAGCTCAATATATAGTCTTGACCGGTAGAAAGTGAGTCAATTTCATCATCCTATCAACTGCCACCCATATAGAATCAAAACCTTTTCTAGTCTTGGACAACCCAACCACAAAACCCATATTAATTTCCTCCCACTTTCAAGTAGGAATCTCTAGGTCTTGGGTTAGGCCACCTAACCTTTGATGTTCGGCTTTGACTTGTTGCCAACTTTGGCAATCGAAAATAAATCTAGCAATGTCTCTCTTCATGCCTCCATACCAATGCATATCCCTCAAGTCTCTATACATTTTGGTGGAGTCGGGGTGGATAGCATAAGAAGAGTTATGGGAATTATCAAGAATTTTCTCCCTCAAACCATCAACACATGGTACACACAATCTAATTTGGTATCTAAGGGCCTCATCTCCCCCTTGGGAGAAAACATCTATTTTGCCCTCTTTTAAGAAGTGTTTGGGAGATCTGTCCTTGGTTATGCTTGCTGAAAGCACTAGAGTGAAGGATAGTTTGACTTATGAAGAGATCCCAATCCAAATCCTTGATCACCAAGGCCTTCAAATCAAGCAAAGAGAAGTCTAGATCTTGTTTTGCTATCACCTCATCAACTAAGGAAATTTAGAACCATCAACAACAACTACACTATTACCCATATCTTCCAACCTAACCCCTAATCTAGCCAATCTATGCACCTCCGTAGCCATCTCCCTATCACCACCATCCACATGAGCTAGGCTACCATAGACACTCAACTCAAAGCATTCGCCATGACATTTTTCTTACCCAAATAATAATGCATACTCATGTCATAATCTTTGAGAAGTTCTACCCACCTTCTTTGTCTCAAGTTGAGATGTTTTTGTGTGAAGACATATTGAAGGCTCTTATGATCGGTGAAGACATCAACATGCACCGTGAAGACATCAACATGCACCCCATACAAATAATGATGCCAAATCTTTAATGCAAACACCATGGTAGCTAATTCAAGATCATGGTAGGGTATTTCTTTTTATGCACTTTGAGTTGCCTAGAAGCATAGGCTATGACCCTTATCATTTTGCATTAGCACACAACCCAAACTAAATCTTGATGCATCACATATACAACAAAACTCTCAAGCCCATTTAGTAGTGACAATATAGGAGTGGACACAAATGTATCTTTCAATTTTTGGAAGCTTTTCTCACATTCATCGGTCCACTCAAACTTAACCTTCTTTTGAGTCAATTTTGTCATAGGGGAAAACCTTCTATAGTAACCCACAAGGCCCAAGAATCTCCTAATGTCCAATAGGGTCAATGGTCTAAGTCAATTCCTATCACATCAGTTTTCTTAGAATCCACTTTTATACCATCCCTTGACACCATATGACCCAAGAATGCAACCTCCTTTAACAAAAACTCACACTTACCATACTTAGCATACAATCTCTGCTCCCTCAATCTTTACAACACAACCCTCAAATAGCCCATATGCTCTTCCCTACTATGTGAATAGATCAATATATCATCAATGAAGACCACAATAAAGGAATCAAGGTAGGGTTTGAAGACCCTATTCATTAGGTCCATAAAGATGGCCGATGTATTAGTCAACATAAATGATATCACAACAAACTCATAATGCCCATATCTAGTCCGAAAGGCCATATTGGGAATATTGCACTCCTTCACCCTCATTTTATAGTACCCGAACCGAAGATCAACCTTAGAGAAAAAGCTAGCCCCTTGCAATTAGTCAAACAAGTCAACAATCCTTGGAAGAGGATATCTATTATTTATAGTGTCCCTATTGTGTTGCCGGTAGTCAATGCACATTCTAAGTGACCCAGCTTTTTTCTTTATGAAACAAATGTGTCACGACTTCTGAGAGGTTTATTGGTCGAGTGAGATGTTTCTATGTGCCCAAACTGCCAAAAGGTAAAAGCTGAGCAATAAAGGCCATATGGAGTAGCCCAAAATTTTGAAATTCTAGAATGAAAGTGGGAGATAATTAATGTAGATTTCATCATAGGATTACCGAGATATCGCAAATAACATGATTCAATCTGGGTGATTGTTGACAAAATGACTAAATCATCCCACTTCATGGTGGTAAAGAGTACTAATACGATAGAGGACTATGCCTAATTTTATAGCTGAGAGATTATCAGATTACATGGAGTTCTTTTGTCCATTATATCAAATAGAGGATCTCAATTCACTGCCCAATTCTAGAAGTTGTTTTATAAAGGCCTAGTTCAAAGGTGAACCTTAGCATTGCCTTCCACCCTCAAACTGATGGCTAGGCAGAGCAGATAATATTGACCTTAGAGGATATGTTGAGGGCCTGCATCATTAACTTGAAAGAAAATTGGGATGACAACTTTCCATTGATTGTGTTTGCCTACAATAATAACTTTCTTTCAATCATCTAAATGGCTCCTTATGAGGCTCTCTATGGGAAGAAATGTAGATTGCTAATTGAATGGTTCGAGGTTGGTGAGGTAGGCTTGATTGGGACAGAGTTAGTACACTAGGCTATAGAGAAGTTAAAGATCATCCAAGAGAGATTGACAACTGCACATTATCGCCAAAAGCCCTATGCTAGTGTTCAAACCAAATTATCAAGAGGGTGGGAAATATAGCTTATGAGTTGGAGCTACCACAAGAGCTGGCAGATATCCATCCGGACTTTCACATTTCTATGCTTAAGAAGTGTTTGGGAGATCTGTCCTTGGTTATGCTTGCTGAAAGCACTAGAGTGAAGGATAGTTTGACTTATGAAGAGATCCCAATCCAAATCCTTGATCGTCAAGTTCGCAAGTTAAGAACTAAAGAGGTTGCATCCGTAAGAGTGTTGTAGAGAAGTCAATACATTGAAGAGGCTACATGGGAAGATAAACAGGATATAAAGATTAGATACCCTCACCTATTCGTGCCTCATAATGATGAAATTAATGGTAATTGTTCATTTCTATTCTCTGAGTGACTGTCCCATTATTGAGTTGAGTTCTTATCTCTAAGTTGATGCTCCTCTTGAGTTTATGAGTATTTGAGTATGCATGTCTTTAATTGTATTCGTGCCTAATGATGATGTTAGAATTTGTCTTCCAATTCTGAATCCTAAGTTGAAGTTAATTTCTGGAGTCTGAGTATTCCTATATCCGAGTATTTGAGTTCTTAATGGTGTTCCTACTTGATAGGTCTCCTAGTTGCTCATCATTCATGGATGAATGATTCAAATGGGGAGATATTGTGATATCCCATAACTCTGTTCTTACATGTACCTATGTTTGAATCCTCATTCTTATATTTGGAAAGCAAATTAGGGTCATAAGATGCCTCTAGTGCTTTGCTGAGTTCAAAACTTTCTTATCAATTGAGTTTCTCAAGTTAGATTATACAAGGATCAACTTTAAATGACCATAAATCTTATTACACAAATAATTAGGTGGTCTATGAGCTACCAAATGAAAGTTCTTTAAATTAGCTTTCTACCATCACTAATTTCATATCATTTGGGGTTCGGAGTCAAACATTATGGTTGTTGTACTACAGAATGCCAAAGCAAATTGCACTTACGAGATGCCTTACAGACCATGGTTTGAGTTAAGGCCCATCTAAGTCAAAATTTAAAAAGTTATGGTTATATAAAGAAGGACATATAAAATTAAACCTTCTTTGAGATCATGCCTAGTAGGATGTGTTACACCCATCTACTTGAACATGTTCAATCCGCATAATCTATAAGACAAAAAAATAAACAAGAAAGCAAAATAAAAAGTAAGCTATATCAGTGGAAATGTTTTTGATAGTAACATATGTTACAAATTCTTGTTTTTAGTAGTGGATGTTATAACATTGTTCAAGACCATACAAGGACAAAACTATACATCTACTCTTTTTTAAACTTGAATATCTAAGACATGAACAACATAATCTGGGTAGGGGTTTAATATTGTTAAATTAAGAATAGTAATAGGTCTAATGACTCATATAGCATATGTTAAAAATGTAATTGAATCTAATGCAACAAATACAACCTATAAGATTGTTTGCGGGATTGTCCAAGGTTATACATGAGGTAAAAATATCATTTCTAAACCAATAATGAGAAAACTATAATCAGCTCCTTGTGCATGTCCAGAGTTGAAAATTTTAAGGATCTAAAATTGTTTAAATCAAGAATAAAGATAGGTGTGATTCTTATACCATATTAAGAAAAATAGACATCATGATATAGACACTAATACTTGTAAAATTTTACTTATGTAATTAACTTTTTTGAAAATAAGCTACATGTAGACATATCTGTCATACATTCAAGTTGTGAAAACAAATCTTGTTGAAATATATGATAGAGTTGTGTTCGCTTGTGGAAATTAGGCAGAGAGATTGGGAAATTTATTCTTTCCATACTTGCTCCATTGCCCATATCTTGAATTACACAACCAAAAGAAAATTTCCAAGGATAAGAAATTGCAATAGTTTGAATCTCGTTAAATAAATCATATGAAAAACCTAACATTATCCATGTTCTTTGATCAAGTTTTCTATAACAACCGATGAAGAAAAAATATCTAGCTTCCACTATAGGAGATAAAATATGCAACTGTCCATACATCTGTTTTCATGAACCAAGAAATAACTAGATTATTTCTATGAAGAGAGGTAAGAAGGGCTATTAGAAGAATGGAGAGAGGGAGTGCAATCAAATCCGATGAGATTCTAGTAGATTTTTGGAAGAACATGGTCAAGGATAGTATAGAGTAGTTGACTAGACTATTCAAGGCTATTATGAAGACTCCAAGATGCTTGATGAATGGAGGAGGAGTACAATGGTTCCATTATACAAGAACAAAGGGGATATTCAAAACTATAACAATTATAGGGGTATCAAGTCATTAAGTCACACTATGAATGTCTGAGATAGAGTAGTGGAGATGAGGGTGAGAAGAGTAGTATCTATTTCAGAGAATCAGTTTGGATTCATGCCAGGACGTAATTCATCTTATTCGAAGGTTAGTGGAGAAATATAGGAAAAGAAAGAAGGACATTCATATGGTGTTCATTGATCTCGAGAAGGTCTATGACAAAGTTCCAAGGGATTTCCTATGAAGGTATCTAGAGGTGAAAAGTGTCCCAATGGCATATATCAGGGCAATTAAGGATATATACGATGGAGCCAAAACTCGTGTAAGAATGGTGGAAGGAGACTAAGAGTATTTTCCTATTGAGATGGGACTCCATCAAGGATCTATGTTGAGCCCTTTCCTATTTGCCTTGGTGATGGATGAGCTGACGCAATCTATCCAGGAGGAGGTTCCATGGTGTATGTTATTTTGCAGATGATATAGTACTAATTGATAGAAGTCAGACTAAAGTTAATGATAGGTTGGAGGCCTCGACACACGCCTTGGAGTCTAAAGGATTCAAACTGAGCAGCACCAAAATAGAATACTTGGAGCACAAATTCAATGTTCCAAGAGATGAAGTAGATATTGATGTGAAGCTTGCCACTCAACCTATCCCCAAGAGGGAAAACTCTAAGTATTTGGGTCTATCATCGAGTGTAGTGACAATATTGACGATGATGTCACACATTATATTGGGGTAGCATAGACTAAATTGAGGCTTGCCTTTGAAATTTTGTGTGACAAAAAGATACCACCTAAACTCATAGGTAAGTTTTACGGAATGGTGGTTAGACCATCTTTGTTTTATGGGGTGGAGTGTTGGCCTATAAAAACTACACATGTTTAGAAGATGCATGTCACAGAGATGAGGATGTTGAGATGGATATGTGGTTACACCAAGAGTAACGAGATTAGGAATGAGACCATTCGGGAGAAGTTAGAGATGGCCCCTGTGGCTGATAAGATGAGGGATGTGGGACCGCGATTGGTTTGGACATATGTAGAGGAGTACCGATGCTCCTGTTAGAAAGTGCAAGAGGTTGGTTATGCGAGTTACACATAGGGGTAGAGGTAAACTGAAGAAGTGTTGGGGGGAGGTGGTCAGATAAGATATGGTAAAACTTGATGTCACCGATGACATGACCTTAGATAGAAAAGTGTGGAGGTCGCAAATTAGAGTAATAAGCTAATTGGTTGGTAGGGTTAGATGGATGTCTGGCCTTGGGGAATAGTAGGGTAGTAGGAGTATTCGTGTTTTATATCATGTGTTGTCATTATCTGTCATATATGTGTTAATTTATCATATTTACACACTGTCATGTGCTTTTCATTATTAGTCACTCTTGTTGTTCCCTTTCCATTCTTTTCCTTTTTGTCATATCTAGTTATTCTGCTTATGGGTTTTCAAGACGAGGATTCCCAGGAAACAACCTCTCTACTTCTATGAGGAAGTGGTAAGGTCTGTATACATCCTACCTCCCCAGACCCCACTTGTGGGACTCCACTGTGTATGTTGTTGTTGTTTATTTAATGTTAGAAAAAGAATATAAAAATAAATTATTATTTTACCAATTGTATAGACTCTTCCATATTCCCAGGATCCAGAACATTAATATTCCTAGCTTTTCTGACCATAGTAGGAAACATGTTCATCCATTTGATCTGCATATAGAAAACCAATCATTCTTAAATATGTAACTAATGATTAAATAAATAATATCATGTGTCGATATAATTTCAAGCAATTAGGATCAACTCTATAAATACTCATTGTCCATATCTTCTTTTCCATTTAAAATCATCTTAATCAATACTGTACAAAAGAAAATTAAAAATTAAATAACCTATTGAAAAGTAGTCATAAATTTTGAAGTCATCAAAACATAGCCAAAATAGTAAATCTTTTAAAAATAATCAATTCTGGATTCATGACGTAAATGCATTAGACTTTAAAATGTCATGACTGTGACTTGGATTACTCACTTGGTCATGTACAAAATCATGATACTAGCATGATATCTTTTGACATAAAAAATAGTGAATTTTCAACAAACTCTAAAAACATACTTTTCAAAAATCTATCCAAAAAATTCCTGTCACACACAATTTTACTTTGCTAAAAACATCAGAGATGACTTATATATATAACAGAGCAACCCTAAGGCCTTAGTACTTGACACGTTCTAAAATCGTACCAGTGTAAGCTCAAAGCAGATAATATTACATGTGAACTAAATAGTTATAACACAAAAGTGTTCAAAAACTTTTCAGGTCAAGAAAAATTAGGATAAACTAGATTGTAGTCATTGTTACAACTCCAAAATGATTTGATGATTCAATTCAAGCAATTGATGAATTATAAGGTCGAATTGGATTTGGAATTTTTTTTGTCATATTTCTCAAGATGAATAAAATACCTCTCGGCACTTGATGATTTTACCCAGAATGGATCATTCACATCCAAAAGTACAAGTAATTCTATCAGAGCAATTTGAACAATCTCAAAAATTTATTTCTTCATATTCTCATGATGAATACCATAATTTTCTTAAGCTAATGAGGACATTATTGGGGTATTATTAATATTCATTAAATGTTCTTGGATATTATTATTGTTATTAATATAATGATCAAAATTCTTATAAAAAGGGGGATTATATCCCATGGGGGAGCCAGATATAATTGGGCTTAGAAAATATTTATTAGGCAAATTTGGCATAGATCCAAGAGTAGAATTTGATATGGCAAATTTGAATCCATCACAAAAGACATTGCATGAGAACTTGAGATGATATTTGATATTCTTATATATTGCAAAATAACAAAAACTTTGTTAAGTTACATACTATAATAGGTAATTATTTATAATAAACATGATTTTGAGATTGTAAAAAGAAAAAGCAGATATGATTTTGAAAATGTAAAAAAACTAAGTGAATAATTTTTATCGATGTATATAATATAAATTCTTTTCATTTATTTAATTGACTATGAAATGAAAGTGATTTCTCTTGTCTAGGGTAGGTGCAATTTCAGGGGATCAGAAAAGTAGAAAAAGGTACAAGAAATAGGAGAAAGCATTAACACTAAAAAGAGGTGGATGAAGATTAAGATAATAAAATTTTATCAAAGAAAAGAAGAAAAGCAAAAATGTGTCTATTAATATCCAGAAAAGACAACAATAAAAGGATAATAATCCCCACGGAAAAAATATGAATAATATTATCATTAATGATGGGAAACAAAAAGGGAAAAAGCATGAACCTGAAGAGGATCGGCCTAGTACACAGAAAAGGGAAGAAGAGATCACAAGTCCTAAGTCCAATATTGAGCAAAATGAATAAGAGATTAACAAAAGGGAAAGCAATTTCATTAAGAATAGAAGAAGAAAAAAGATAATATTACACTTAAAGTTAGCACAAATCCTACTAGTAAATTAAAGAAAAGAGAAAATGAGAAGCACCATAACCACCAATCCAAGCAGGCATATTAAACATTCCAAATAAGCAAGACCAGCCTTAGAACAATATGGACACCACTCAAAAGGCATCTAACAAACACAAGGTCACAAATTTTTATGGTAAGAAGAAAGAATATATTATTATTAATACCAGAAACAATTAAGAAGGATAAAATTCTTATGAGGAGAGAAACATTTAGACTGTGAATCAACAAGAAGATAGAATTAGTAGTAACCAAGTGGTTCAAGGTACAGATTTTCTCAATTCTCTAGTCAAAGCCCAATCGCATTTAATCAGTTGACCCATATCAATTAGTCAACAAGGGAAAAGGATGTCACTAACAAATCTATCCCCAGAAGGATCTATTATAATTGTGTCAATAATGAAAGGATAAATCAATCGACTCACAACAACAAGTCAACTAAGTTTGATCCTTAATGTGGTAATCCTAGTTCTCACAAGTTGACTCATATATCAGTCAACGAAGACCACTTCTTAATCTTGCTATTATTAATAAAAAGTCTTATCGTAAATATTATAAATGCAAATTTTATTTTGTAGATTGTCATGACCCGAGCCTAGGGCCTAGAGGTGATTGCCGAAAGGGGAATCCGAAGGAACCCCAAACAAGTCTCTAAGCATATCATCACACATCCTTGGTCGCAAAAACAAGTAAATAACATGAAAGATTTGAAAATAGGGGAAAGGGACTAAGAGAAAGCTCGCATATCAACAACCTCAAGAGACAAAAGAGTCAAGGCTCGTAACATAGATACATAGCATGTCCAACAATACTTCTACTACATAGATAAGAGTGGGGGCCAAGACAAGTAACCGGGCTCACCCTCATAGTCAAAATAGAACATAGAAAAGAGTGTCTCAATACATAATAAGCGAAACATAGACTAAGGTCCCCGAAGTGGAGGACTCACCACGTAGCTTTGAGTAGAACCGATCTAGCCACGTGGAGGAGGAGAATGATCAACTTGGGCACCATTCCTACATGGTGATATCATGTAGGCATAGAGTATGTGTAAGAACATTTGAATGTAATAAGTATGTAGGATGCAATGCAACAAAAGATAGAAATCAGGATCAAAATGCATAACAATAGGCAAAAGACATTATATAACAATATGGCATGTATGCTCAATGCTGAAGTAAAACATGCTTAAACAACTCATGTTCATATAGGGTATCATATGTGCAGAATAGACTAAGCTAGATTTTCAAAGTACAAACTCATTGGTTGGTTGATGATGATCTCACTCCATCACCCTGATGGTGGGTACAAACTCCTCACATGGTTGATGATAATCACACCTTATCACCTTGGTAGTGAAGTGCAAACACCTCACATGGTTTGATGAGTACAAACCTCCACCTCGGTTGATGAGTACAAACCCCCACCTCGGTTGTTCGGGCTCTTAGTTCCCCCGGATTGGGCATGGTTTAACGTAATACTATATATAGAGTATATCATATACATAATCTCATTTCATCATTGCATAGTAATGCATATCATATCTTATGCTTTGGGCCTTTAACCCTTCAAGAAACCACATCTGGATATTTTATCAAACACTTAGAGGGTGTGTAATACTAGTGTAAAATCATGAAACATAGAGATGAAATCATGCAAGAAAATTCATTATAAAACAATCAATCAACATGTTGCAACTTCCTCAAGCAATATACATCAAAACCCCTTCTAAATCTTACAATAGCTCAAGGATTTATGGCTCAAAACATGGCAAAATTGTCACAACTTTACATAGCTTTAACATAGTGTGAAGTAAATTTCATAATAATCAAGACTCATTTGTAAATCAACTTTAAATCATGCAATTGGAGTAGAAGGAAGCTTGGGTATCATAGGGGAAAGAAACCCATGAAAGAAACCTGCATACATTATTTTGGAGATGAACTTGGTGAAGATTAGAGACGGAGACTTGCAGCTTGAAGAAGAGCCTTGAAGGAGAACTTTAGCTTGGGGTGAGGATTTGAGACTTGAATCTTGAGAGAAATATAAGACTAAAGGTTTTAGTGAGTATTAAGAAATGTTAAAGATGATATGAGGGTGAAATAAGCCTAATTATAGGTAAAAACACGTTTGGAAACACTTACGCCCAAGACTTAAAAGTCTTGGACCGAAGTTAAAAAATAAACAGAAAAAGAACATATGCGCATCACTCCAGTATCGTGCACAACATGGAAATCGTATTTTGCAATTTTTGGATTCTGATATGATTGTTCTAAAATTGGGGTTAGACCCTTTACACCCTAATTTTGACCCCCTGAATAATAATATGAAGTTAGATTTTCGAAATAACAAACACATTTTAAGATATATAGAAATTAACATTCTGGGCATTCTGAGGCACATTTTCGGGCCTTTTTGGGGTAGTTTCAATATCTCCCCATTGGGAATATTCATCCCCAAATGTAAAAGAGACTTATAAGACAAGACTGATCATAAACAAATTAGGCCCCAACAAGAATGCAACATTACACTTAAAACACTATTTTCAAAATCTCAACGTAAGTGTAAAATCATCATAAACTTGCCAATTTAAAAATGAATACATATGAATGACGTTGGGGCTGACACATAAGACTTAGAACTACACGAAGAACTTAGTCATTATGTTAGTCTTGATTAGAGTGAGTGGGGTATGAATATCACTCCCAAAAGACCGCTTTGGCTTCCTTGGAGATACCTTTGACTTGATGTTCCTTTCAAGAGGGCCTTAATGAACACCGCATCCTTATTACTCAACTTCTCCACTCATCCATCCAACACCTCTACTGGGACCTTCTTCCAAGTGAACTTATCCTCTATATCACCCACCATCTCAAAGAGTTCCATCACACTAGAGCCACCAACACATCTCCTCAACCTAGAAACATAAGAACCGAACAAACCATAATCATATCCCTAGGCAAATTGTATCCACATGCAACATTACTAACTTCCTCTACACTGTAAAAGGTCTCAAAACCATAAACTCATTTGTCGACCTTAAATACACTAATTAATGCCTATTTAACTATGTCAAATGATCCCACCAGGGATCTACACCTTCTCCCGTACAAAGCTTCAATTGGTGCTATTTCGATGCTAGTATGATAACTGTCGTTGTAGGGAAAAACCACCATCTCCCCCTTGGAAGACAACCTCCACTCTATCATCTTCTCACCTAAAACTTCCAATTCTAATAAGGCAAAAGCAAGGTCTTGCTTAATATAGACCTCCTAACCAAGGAAGATTTGGAACCATCAAGAATGCTACACCACCATGCTCAACTTCCCTTATTGTATCTTCCAATCTAACCAACAGGTGGACCCCACTAGTCTCCTTTTTGCCACCATTATCCACATATGCTAAGATAACTATAGGCACCCTTCCACAATATTAGCCTTATAGGGGAAAAATAATGCACACTCATTTTATAATCCTTAAAGAATTGTAACCACATTCTTGCTATCCACAAAGAACACTTATCATATTTAGCAAACAAACTCTCATCCTCCAAGACTTGCAACACTACCCCCAAATGATTCACAAGCTCTAAAAAAATCAATACCTCGTCACTAGAGACCACCACAAACATATCACAATAGGGATTTAGGACCCTAGTCAAGAAATCAACAAACACTACTGGTGTATAAGCCAACCAAATAACTCCACCAACATTTAAAATGATTATTCCTAGTTCAAAAGGACACTTAAGGATATCACCAACCCTCCTCCACACTTGAGAACAAAATGCGAACCTCAAATCAACCTTAGAGAAGTAATTAACCCATTGTAGTTTTTCAAATAGATCAACCATCCTCAACCATCATGTTACAACCTTACGGGTTCTACACTCATTGGAAGCATGCTATGCAAGTAGCCTAAACTACCACAAGACATTCAACCCATCAGGCTAAGTTCAACCAAGATCACAAGACAAGGCTCTATACAACAAGAACATGGATCAATCCTTATAGACCACTTCCCCCTCTCAATCCATCGGTGCTAAGTCATCATCCCACAAGAATGCTTATAATATACATATACATACTATCAAAGAGGTAATAGTCATTTTCAAAATCATTTCAATGCACGATTGGGCTTAAAAGCCAAAGACCATTCATAATAATCCATTCTTAGGCTCAAATACCAAAATTGTAATTTCATAGTCATAATACTCATGCATAGGTATAGCCCATTCATATACAAAATGGTGCAAGCACCCAAAAATGCTGAAAGAGCCAAAACCAAAGACATATATATATGATCACAATATTGTAATAACCAATATTTTGTCAAATTCATACCATAAAACAAAATTGGGCTTAACCCATAACATAATTTCACAAAATAATCCATGTACATATATGCATATGCTATGATTAATGAGGGAATGACATGGTTAATTAAGACTCAATCTAAAATTAATATTTGTAATATGAAATTGATGTGGAAACATAATTAATTGAACATTTAAATCCATAGTGTAATCTCTCATGCATAAATAATTCAAAAGGGGACATGCATACTTATAATTTTATTAACCCAAAGTAAATCCTCATATAATAGTTTAAATCACATTAAAATCATCAAATAAACACTACCCATGCATCAATAGAATTTTAGGAATCATAATATTCAAAATTTCAAATTAAAATAAGCAAAATCCATGTAGGTTTTCTTGAAAATAGTTTTGGGTCTCCTTGATTGGAAGGGATCAAGGATTAACCCTCATACACATGAATCCTACTAGCAGCAAGGAATAACATAAGAAATAGCAACTCCTGGACCTATCAAATATCCCTACTCAAAACGTTGTTCATAACATGGCCTTACATACACAAGGATACGTGATTTCCTTAATCTGGATCCCCATAACACAAGAAATATCAACTCCCGGACCTATCAAATCACCCCACTAAAAATGTCAGTCACAACATTGGCCTTACTTAGGGTTAACTAAGTTATAGGAGAAACAATAGAAGAGAACATATTCACAAATTCTGATAATAGCCCACTAAGCCCCAAGAAGCTCCTAACCAGAGGAAGTCAAGGTCTAGGCTAATCTCTAATCACCTTCGTCTTATTAGGGTTCACCTTAATACCATCACCCGGTATCACACGACCTAGGTAGGCAACCTCTTACAACAAAAATCCCCCTAATTACCTTTGTCTTACTAGGGTTCATCTTAATACCATCACCCGGTATCACACGACCTAGGAAGACAACCTCTTACCACCAAAATCCCCATTTCTCCTATTTAACATCCAACCTTCTTCCTTAAACTTTGTTGTACTACCCTCAAAAGACTCACATGCACTACCTCATTAGGGAACACAACCATCATATCATCACCAAAACCACCACGTATAAGCCCCTCACATAGTTGATGATAATCACACCTTATCACCCTGGTGGCAAAGTACAAATCCCTTACATGGTTATATGAGTACAAACACCACCTATTAGAGTAGGGGCTAAAAGATCCTATTCATGAGACTTGTAGGCATAACTGGTGCACTAGTTAAATCAAAAGACACTACACTGATTTTGAAATATCAGAAAGGGACATTCAAGGCCTCATCTACCACCACCAACAAGTCAATAACAAAACAACTTAGGTTCTACACCTCAATTTCTCACAAGATGGCAAACGCAACCCCTCGGGACCCAGTCATACCTTAAGACATGAAATGAACCTACCTTCCATGCCATCACTTAACAACCTTCCTCTTAAAGATGGGTTCATTAAGGAATCAGGGCCTAACTCTACTAGTCCTACCACCCATGAAGACACAGCACGCATGCAACCATTCCATTCCTATAATGACATCAAAATCCACCATGCCAACTCCAACCAGCCACAAAGCAAGGCCTATTGCAATACAAACCCAGGTCAACACCTATGACCCTCTTAGCAACAATATACCCAACAAAAGGATAGACACCAAAGTTCCACTCAACATCTTGGGAACACAAGAAGCCCCACTAGCAACAAAAAGAATAGAGAAAAAATAGTGATAAACCGGCCTAACAATACATGCACAACAAAGCCAAGACAACTTCAACTTACCAGTAATAACATCGGGCACCTCATCCC
>DF361160.1:14082-25964 GCA_000787875.1 Solanum virginianum | reverse complement strand
GGGCACCTCATCCCCTCTTCGATTTACTTTATCAACAAGACCACCTTGATCTAAAGGTCGACCAACCTTATGCTTTCTTCGAATATACGGACAATCCTTTAGCTTGTGACCCACTTCACTACATCCATAACAAGCGGTACCCTTGAAACATAGGCCCCTATGAGCCTTATCACATGTCGGACACCTAGCATCACCTTTGTCCTTGAAACTTTGGAACTTTCCTTCAACACGAGCCCTCTTAGCCTCACTACCTCTTTTCTTACCATTTGAAGTCCCGAAAGCACCCACTTGTTGCTCGAGGTAAGTTGCCAATTTCACTGCTGCTTTTGCCACTTTCCATCGAGCATCGTAAATATTCACATTCATCTTATCACTGTCTTGAGTAGCTTGAGACATATCTTGGAATGTAACAATTAAGGGTTAGGAATAAACCCTAGGGAATCTAACTCTATCTCATGACATGGATCATGAAGAAGTGAAATATTTCCTAGAATTCCTCAAAGCCTCCTACTCATAGTTGTGGTGCACAACACAACCATGAATAAGACTCTAATCGACATGTTATATTGGACTCCAAGGATCTACAAACCAAGTGCTCCAATACCATCTTTGTCACGACCCAAGCCTAGGAACTAGATATGACCGGCGAATGGGAAACCTAAAGGAATTCCAAATAAGTCTCTTAGCATATCATCACATATCCTTGGTTGGAAAAACAAGTAATTAGCATGAAAAATTTTAAAATAGGGGCAAGGGACTAAGAGAAAGCTTGCATATCAATAACCTCAAGAGACAAAAGAGTCATGGCTCGTAACATAGATAATAGCATGTCCAACAACACCTCTATGACATAGATAAGAGGGGGAGCCAAGACAAGCAACCGGGCTCACTCTCATAGTAAAAATAGAACACATAAAAGAGTGTCTCAATGTATAATAAGCAAAACATAGAGTAAGGTCCCCGAAGTAGAAGACTCAGCAACTAGTTTGAGTAGAACCTATCTAGCCACGTGGAGGAGGATGATCAACTTGGGCATTGGTTCCTACATAGTAATATCATGTAGGCATAGAGTATGCGTTAGTACGTTTGAATGTACTAAGTATGTAAGATGCAATACAACAAGAGATAGACATCATGATCAAAATGCATAACAATAGCCAAAAGACATCATACAACAATATTGCATGTATGCTCAATGCTCAAGTAAAATATGCTTAAACAACTCATGTTCATCTCCAAAGTACAAACCCCTTGGTTGGTTGATGATGATCTCACCCCATCCCCTTGGTGATGTGGTATAAGCCCCTCACATAGTTGATGATAATCACACCTTATCACCCTGGTGGCAAAGTACAAATCCCTTACATGGTTATATGAGTACAAACACCAACTTTGTTGATGAGTAAGAACCTCCACCTTGGTTGATGAGAACAAACCCCTACGTTGGTTGATGAGTACAAACCCCCACCTTGGTCGTCCGGGCTCTTAGTTCCCCCGGATTGGGCATAGTGTAATGTAACACTTTATATAGCGTATATTATATTCATAAGCTCATTTCATCATCACATAGTTAGTCATATCATATCTCATGCTTTGGACCTTCAACCGTTCAAGAAACTACATCCGGACATTTTATCAAACAGTTAGAGGATGTGTAATGCTAGTGTAAAACCATGAAATATAGAGATGAAATAATGCAAGAAAATCCATTATCAAACCAAAAATCAATACCTTGCAACACCCTCAAGCAATATACATCAAAACCCCTTCTCAAATATTACAATAGGGCAAGGATTTATGGCTCAAAACATGGCAAAATAGTCACAACTTTCATAACTTTAATATAGTGTGAAGTGAATTTCATAATAATCAAGACCCATTTGTAAATCAACTTTAAATCATGCAATTTGAGTAGAAGGAAGCTTGGGCATCATGGTGAATCTAGAGAGAAATATAAGACTAAGGGTTTGAGTGAGTATTGGGAATGTTTAGGATGATATAAGGGTGAAATAAGGCTAAGTATAGGTAAAATTATTTTTGGAAACACTTAGGACCAAGACTTAAAAGTCTTGGACTGAAGTCAAAAAAATACATAGAAAAAGAACACTAGTGCGTCGCACCAGCATCACGCACAACATTCTGGAAATCGCATTTTGTGATTTTCAAATTTTGATACAATTACTCTAAAATTGGGGTTAAGGCCCTTTCCCCCTAATTTTGACCCCTTGAAAAAGAATATGAAGTCCAATTTTTGAAATAACAAATGAATTTTTGGATATATAAAAATTAAAATTTCAGGCATATCGAGGCACACTTTCGAGAACTTTTTGGGGTTATTTCATAGATTCTCCTAGATTGATTTGGAGATCAAAATCTTGTATTTATTTTAATGATGACCATTTAAATTATGAAGGATATGTAAAATGAAAATTAGTCAAGACCAAAAAGAAATCAAGCACCTAGAAAGACAAGCAAGAAATTTTGTGAAGTCAATCAAGTACCTAGAAGAATTACATTGAGGTACCATGAAAAGGAATCAATTAAGTTTTGGTAACTAAGGATGCAATCAAGGGATGCATAAAGTCATTTTCTCTTAAAAGAATTTTGGTTCTCTCTCTCTTTTAGAAATGAATAAACTTTGAAGCAGAAGATTCACATGAAATCATCTTAGCTAGAAAGTCAATCAAGACTTTACTTTTGAAAATAGGATCACTCAATTGTTTTTTCAAGAATCAAATCTCTTGGATTTCTTTCTCTTTACTAACTCCAAAAGATTTTTCTACTATTATAGAAAGGCCACTGAAAGGAGAAAAAAGATATCTAAACATTTTGAATATTCTTATGTTCTTTGTTCTACTTTTAAATAAGTATTGTATTTCTTTGAGAATTTGGATTGTACAAGCAAGAATATGGTTGGATTCTGGGCTATTATTATGGCCTTATGTTGGAATGGGATTAGGGTTACAATGTGTACTAAAAATAGAGAGAAAATTATTATTTATGAGGCTATTGTATCAAAAATGTTTGAGTGAGGAAAAAGACATGAGTATATTCATAAAATATACTCCATCTTTGTACAAGAATAAATTAAAAGAACTAGAGGAGAATACCAATGCAACCAAAGGCGCTAAACAAAAATCTATTATGAATTTCAATCAGTGTAAAAAATATTTGGTGTCAATTTTATTTTTTGCACTTTCGTTCTTGGCTATGTGTTGAACTGGGTTGCATTTATCAAAAGCCAACTGCTAAAAACAGTCTGTCAATTTAAAAAAAGAAAAGAAAAAGGGCAAATCACCCGATCCCACTCCTTCCCTTCTTGCAATTCTAATATATATTAGAGCAAGTTTTCACAATGTATTTGTTAACAATAAGTGAGAAAAGATCATATCAAACTAAGTTACCATTGGAGCGTTATTAAAATAAGGAACTTCACAAATCATACCTCGTTACTTCAATGACAAACATTTCTCTTTTTGAAAGGTAAGAACGAATACAATCATCAAATCCTATGATAAAAGGATTCGGAGAGTCATCAACCTTTGAGATGGTCATATTCCTCTTATCAAGAAAGATGAAAAGAAACTAGACTATGGTCAAACTATTTGGAAAAGTATATTGATGAGCAAGAGGTTATTCAAAGAAACTCTGAGGAAAAGACTGTTCTATACAACTCTATTAGTTGTGGGGATATGAGAATATATCATATTGTGATATTACCAAATATATATGAGATACATTAGAAGTTACATATGAATGTACTAACAAAGTCAAGCAAATAATTGGTACCATTCTTGTGTATGAAATAAAGGAATAAGGTGTAATAAGCCTTTCAATTGTATATTTTGTGATTTATTGGAGGGAATATATATAACACCAAACTTAAGAGTCTTATATTGACACAATTATAATAACAAAACCAACACAAATTAGGAGGTATGAGACTAATCCTAGTTGGACTAAAATGCTACAAACATTGTTGTCTTCATTCCCCCTCAAATTTTGCAGGAAGTTTCACTACTGCGGACTTGCTTTATAAATAAAGGAACTGAGACTTTGATATGGGCTTGGTAAGAAAATTAGCAACTTGATCATAGTATTCACATAACAAACTGAAAGTGACTTAGCACGAACCTTATCCTGAGCAAAATGAAAATCAATTTCTATATGTTTTGCACAGGAGTAGAAAATGGGATTAGCAGTTAAGTAGGTAACACTAAGGTTATCAGACCAAATGATAGGACCAACAGATATAAAGCAACCTATTTCCCGAAAAAGGAATTCAACCCAAGTAATTTCAGATGCAGCCGTGGCTAATGCCTAATACTCAGCCTCAGTGCTAGATCGAGAGACAACTCATTGGTTCTGCAAAGACCAAGAGATCAAGTCATCACCAAGAAATATAGCAAAACCAGTAGTGAATTTTATATCATCCATATCTCCCACCAATCCAAATAAGAAAATCCATGAAGCAAGCTATTTGAAGTCCATTTAAAGGACAAACCATGGGAAACAGTAAATTTAGCATAACATAAAATTTGTTTCATAGATGTCCAGTGAACATCCAGGGGATAATTCATGAATTAGGATACCTTGTTCATAACAAAAGCAATGTCTGGTCGAGTGATGGTAAGATACTAGGATCATTAAAAGGAAAACCAAAAGTATAGGATAGTTTTGATTCAGGTTGCATAGGTGAATAAACAGGACTACAAGCAGCCATATTGAAACGCCCCCAAAATGTGCTTTGGAATGCTCATAATTATAATTTCTATATATCTCATAATTCATATGTGATATCAAAAATCTAACTTCATATTCTCGATCAGGAGGCAAAATTTAGTGGGAAATGGGTATGACCCAGATTTTAGAAGACCCATAGTAAAAAATAATTTTCATTAATTTTTGATTTCCAGAGAGCATCCACATGCCAGGCGCGATATGGCCTCAATGTAGAGCAGTGTAATTCCTCCATCCCGTTTGGTCTGTGTTATGGACTAGACACAGATAGTATAACATTTTTGTTGGTTTATCTTATGCACCCAAGGGCATTGGGGTCATGAGCCCATGCCCACTTAATATGAAATCTCTTATACTTATCCATTTTTTAACTCTATACCACTCAAAAACCTCTCCAAGACTTAAACAAATATCTCATTCTAATTTTACGAATTTCAAGCTTAACTTTGAAACTCAAGAAATCATTTCAAGCTCTAAGTTTCCTTCAAGCTCATCTCAAGAAAACCTATGTTTGAGAATGTGAGTTTCATCCATTGGGTCCTTTCACCCATGGAGCCCATCCTTTCCTTTTTATGAAAATTACATATTTTTAAGTTGTATTACCTATGGGTATCTCTTATTATGGATTGTGAATATAAATTATGTTGGGGTTTTGTGAAATATTGATTGATTATGCATGATTATCTATTTCAAGCTTCTACCATGAATTGATTTTGTCCAGTGAGACTATGCATGTTTTGAGCTATGAAACTATGAGCTATTATAAACTTTAATGATGGATTTCAAGGTACTCTACATGAGGGTTTTACTACATGTTGGTGGGTTGATTTGCGTTAAGTTTTCTCATCTTATTTCTCTCTTGAATTGCATAATTTTGAACAAACATCATTAACCCACCAAGTGTTTGATAAAATGGCATGACAATAATTCTCAAGTTATTGATGGTCTATTAAATGATTTATAAGTTAAGTGGCTTCATGATGATAGGGCTTTCAAGCATGTATTAAATTCATGAAAAGTATCTATTTCAAGATTTTTACTTCTTATGAGTCATTTATATTAAAGCAAGTGTTCATATATGATTATGATTTACTCTTATGCTTCAAGTTAGGCTCAAAATTAGAGGTTAGGCTTATTTTAAGAGCTACTCATGTCATATGTCATGTTTCATATTTCTTACAAGTTATACAAATTATGATTATTTCAAGTATTCCGTGGGATTAGAGTTATCACCAATTCAGGCTTAAGATGGGGGCTCAACTCAAGAGGTTCTTATATAAAGTCTTTAGTCTCTAAACTATGTGTCACCATAGGATTATAATTATTACCCTTGCTATACTAGAGGATTCATCTTGTTCATGTTATCATGTTTGGTTTGCCTTGGCAAGTAAACCACACCTAGTTGGCGGGTGTCATGCTTGTCCACCTGACTGAGGGGGAGTCATGCCTTGGATTCCAAGTTATATCTATTTATTCTATGTTGGTTAAGGTCTCCTCATACACATGTATTACATATTATGTAAGTTGAATAATTTACGAGCATATGCCATATTCAGACTATACTTGTCCAATGCCTATGATTATGCATTTTGACTATATTGGCCTATGTCTTATTGCATTACATCTCACATACTTATTATATTCAAATGTACTAATGCATACTTTATACCTACATGATATTACCATGTAGAACTAGAGCTCCATTTGATCATCCTTCTTCACATGGCTAGTACAATCCCTTGAAGCAAGCTTTGGTAAGTCCTCAAGTTCGAGGATACTATCTATATTACTCTTGCTATTTTGAGACTTCATTATATTAAATACTTGTTATTAAGATGGTGAGCCCAAAAATTGTCTTGGCCCCTACTCCATTCCAAGTTAGATATGTTGTTCAAAATTATGATGTACTTATACTATGAGATTGACTCTTTTATGCCTTCATGTTTATCATAGATTTACCCTAGTCTCGTTTCACTTTCTATTTAAATCACTTGTTGTTTCTTATTTTTGCTTCCACAAACAAAGATGTGTGAATGATATGCTAAGAAGCTTATTTAGGGTCCCTTCGGGTTCCCCATTTGCCATGTCACATCTAGGCTCTAGGCTTGGATTGTGACAGAGAGAGAGAGAGAGTAAGGGATCCTTATTCTGATGTCATCTCACGCATACCTTGACCTTCGGTATGTTATGCCATTGTTGATAGTAGGATGTAGAGTATGAAGTTCGAGACATAAAAATTATGCTTATGATGCATGAGGGGTACTGGTTGGGGTTTCACCAAAGGGGGTGATGACAAGTTCATTTAGGTATAAGTAGTGATATGGATAGTAATAGATGGAGAATGAGGATAGATGAGGAGGAGCGAATGTAATCCTTATTATGACATTGTTGTTGTACTTATGTCATGTAGAGATAGAGATGGGGATAAGGAAAGAGATAAGATCTATTAATGTGCAATAGATAGGTAAGAATATAATGGTGTGTCTTTGAGTAGGAGCTCATTGAATGGTGAAGGTAGAAGTGCTAAGTAGGTTTGAAAATTCTAAGATAGAGTTGAAATGGTTAGAGTGATAGGCTTGAATGCATGGTTGTTATTATGTGAGTATTGATGATAGGCTATCGAAGATTTCATGATAGTGAAGTAGTGAAAAGTATTAGTGATCTTTTAATGAAAGCTTTTGTGGAAGTATAGAGCTAAGTATTGAGGATTAGCTTTGCATGAATATGATCTTCTTAAGGGTAGTACCTTGAGGCTCAGAAGTAGGCTTGAATGAAATAAGAGGATCTAGATAGGTAGAGAGTTGACTAGGAGCTATAAGGTTAAGTTGATAGAGTAGAGTGTCATGAAAAGGAGCATGATTGAGATCAGATGCTAAGCTTGAGAGTTGTACATGGAGTCTTATGTATCGATGGTCCCATTCTTGATTAGAGTTTATGGTTTCCTTCTTGAGTTCGAAGGATTGATTGTTGAAGTGTTTAAACATTTTGAATTGATTGAGTTTAGACATTCCATTCGTGCTTGATGATGAAAATATCTAAAAGAGTATCTCTACCTTAATCTAAACCTATTTATCTATTCTGAGTGACTTGTGACTGTCCACATTGGCCGACTAAGTATTAAAATGAGTCTTGATCGTTATTTATGCCTATTAATGAGAATGTTGAAGGTAAATTCCTTACCCTTAACTAAATTGATTGTCTTTCTTGAGTCGATTGTTTATTCTTGAGTTCGAATAGAGTTGATTGATGATTGAGATAGAATCGAGAGTTTGATTGTTAGATGTGAATGAGGAGATGAGTTTTGAGTCTATTTATGTGTTGATATCCTCCTTTACTCATCTTTTGAGAATGAATGATCCCAACAGGGAGATGATGTAACACCTAATAAAATTACCAAAATACTCTTAGAATAGAGACGTACTCGTAACGCATCTTCTGGTGCTCCGTTTGAGAATCCGAGACTAGATATGCAATAAATATGAAAAATTGAGTGGGAAAATGGTCTCGTGTGTGTGCTCGAGGTGCATCGCACTAGGGATGCGGACCAACACTTCGGTTTTCTTTTAATATTCAATGAGAAATTTCAGAAAGGAAATATACAGG
The DNA here is from genome assembly GCA_000787875.1 of Solanum virginianum. Lineage (NCBI taxonomy): Eukaryota > Viridiplantae > Streptophyta > Magnoliopsida > Solanales > Solanaceae > Solanum > Solanum virginianum. The sequence goes on along the minus strand of DF361160.1, from coordinate 17,621 downwards.
TTCGTGCCCAGTCCGTGACGTAGGCTAGGCATTTTGGGATGCATTTTCTATTTTTAAATTAAGGGGCATTCCAGTCAATTTCCAATCCTTCCTGAACACAAAACTCGATTAATTTAGGTAATTTTGATGAGTAAATAGGGTCTAAACCCTATTCTAAGTCCTTTTTTCACAACACTTGAAAGTTAAAGCTTGAGAGAGAAGAAAGAAGAACATAAGATTGAAGAATTCAAGGAGAATCCTTGACGGTTGATTGAAAGAGCTTTATCCAGGGATGTAAGGAGAAACTAAAAGCATAAGATTGTTCTCTCATGTGTTGTATAAATGGTCTTAGATGAGAGTTGAAGGTTCTTGAGTCTACATGCATGATTCTTGATTATTTTCTTGAGAAATCATATTTATTACATATATTTTTATATGTTGATGATCATCATAAACTTATTTTCTTGAATGGAATATTTTCATGAGATATTGCATAAACCCTATATGTTAATTTTAAGAAAACATGCATGAAAGAAGATAGGGATTGAGTCTAAAGCCTAGATTGAGAATGTCAATTATGATTGTGATTGTGAGCTGAGAATGATATGAGTTGATAGAACTTGATAGTCCCTTGAGTCTCCATAAATAAACTATAACAATTTGTCTATTTGATTGTCCCTAACGATTGTTTTAACCCTTAAGTTATTGATTGAGATGTTGACTGATGAGATGAGTGGAGTCTCCATAAGACTGATTGAAAGATTGTGCCTCCACGAGGCTGATTGAAATAATTTAATTGAGATAGTTTGATTGGATGGATTATTTTATGATCATTGAGTCATGGGAGGAGTATCGAGCACCAAAAGAGTAAGAGTTAATCTAACTCGCACTCGTCAAACTACGTAGCCAAGCATAGGTGAGGATTAGGACTATCATACCACATTATGTTGAGGTCCCCCCTTGATAGATTCCCTAAAATAATAGAGGACTAGTTTGATTTGCTGGTGGTCCCTAGTGAATTTGATTCGTTCTCTATCAGGCAAGTACGAAATGGTTGTGTCAACATCACCGAGATTGTTGCACAATCATTGGATCTTAAGTGATTGTTGTTGGATAAGAGAAATTCCCAGAAAGTTCCCAAACTAAGTACTCTGAATCGAGATGAGATGAAATGAGATGAGTTGAGATGAGTCCTTCTGAGATACATTTGATTTAATTGATGAGGTTTAATGGGTTAGATGTATCATTTGTCTATTCTTTATTCTTTCTTTAGATAGACACTTGAGATGTTGATTGTTATTATTCTGAGTTGATTGTTGTTTCTATATTATTCTACATATTTCATTTTCATTCAACTATTTTACATACCAGTACATTCCAAGTACTGACGTTCCCTTTTGGATGACATCGTTTTATGATGTAGATACACGAGATAGAGATTATCTGTAGGCGCATCATTAAGGATCTTTGGACGTTCAGTAGATTGGTGAGCCTCCCCTACTTCGGAGGATTCATTACTGTATTTTTATCATGCTTTAGAGTTAGATTTTCTCAGCTTTTATTTTGATTGAGGTAGCCACGAGTCAGTCATTGGCACCACCTAATAGTGATAGAGGCTTCGTAGGTTAGAGTCGGATGTTGATGTTGAGACTTATGAGCTAGTTCATTCTACTAGCCTTTTATTATATTATTATTTTAGACTAGATAATGAGATGTACCCATTTATTCTCTTTTATCTTTCGCTGATTAGTAAGATTTTTTATTGAATGAATGTGATAACGCCAAGTGGTTCTCTTGTGGACTAGCAATAGTCTCTGGGTACTGGTCACATCTTGGGTCCCCTCCTGGGGCGTGACAATATGTATATAGGATGGGGGGCTGGGTGCCTCAGGGGGGCTAAGTGGTGGTGACAAGGGGTAGGGGGCTTGTCACTTTGTCGCGTCTGTGCAAGTGAATTACACACACTTTACATTTTTTTTGCCAAATCACCATTTTGTGTTTAATAGGTATATATGTTGAATAATTTAGGTGTTCAATAGGAATTAGTCTTAGTTGAGGTGTTTAAGTGAAAAATGTGGACAAGTTTAAGTGTCTATCAATGACTTAAGTCATTTTCTTTTAATTCAGTTAAATGGTAAAATAATTGGTGTTTTTTTTTTAAATGCACTGTGTAAAACAACTTGAACATTTTTTGGTTGATGTATTTAGTTATAATTAAGTATCTATGTGGAGAAATTTTCGTGTCAGTTGAATGTCTCTTGGAATTTTTTATATACTTAGTGTGAATTGGTGTAGGTTATTTTGTTGTTAAGTTAAATGGTGAAATAATAATGTTTAGATTGGTGTTATTTTGATTTTTTTTTTTTGTAAAAAAACTTGGGTATTTTTTGGTTGTTGTCTTTGGTTGTAATTAAGTACTTATATGGTGAAATTATGTTATTGATGTCTAGTTGAAATTTGGTTTGACTTGTTGTATATTTTTTGTGTTCAGTTTAATGGTGAAATAATTGGTGTTTAGGTTAGTGTTTGATTTGCTTTTTCATTAATGCACTATAATGCAATGTGATAAATTGGTGTTTTGTTTTGTTTTTACCGTAAAACCTTTGACTACGGTAAAACCTTTGATATTTTGGTTTGTGTGATTTATTTCTAATGAGAATATTTTATTGATGTTAAAGTTGATGCGGTTCTTTTGAAATAATTGAGGCCGAATATTAACACTAGTGTTGGTGTGAATTTTTTAAAATAATTGAAGCTCAGTGATAACAAAGTTTTGCAGATGGTTTCCTAGACAAAGAAAAAAAAAAGTTAGGTCACCTTGGAATATGCAAAAACTTTTCACCAAATAAAGAAAAAAGAAAAACATAATAGACTACTTGGGAAATATAAAACATAAAACATAGGTCGTCAAATCCCACAATCAATGCATTGAATAGTCATTAAATTTGCATTTTATTATTTATTTTTTTTTTTTTAAAAAAGGAAGAAAACTTTAAAATATAATATGCCATAAATGTAAATAAAAAATTTTAAAGTGTAAATATTTTGAGATATTGACATAGTTTGTAATTTAAGCTCTTAAATTGTATACTCTAACAATTTGTACTATTTTTTAAAAGCCATTATTATATCCCTATTGAGTAATTACTTGAAACCCTCTACAAACTGTCATTTGTTTTTAAGACAGATTGCCAATTTCTTTTTAGTGTCCTCTGATTATAGAATTTACTCAACGTTGTTTTGCCCTTTGTTTTTTTTTTTTTTGCAAAAAAATAAAAAAATAAGAGAAACTGAACAAGTATTCGTAGTTAAATCATAGTAGTGTCCATTCTTACTATTATTCTAAGAATTCTATCAAATATATTTTGTAGCACAATATAAAAAAAGTATATTCTATACCTTGTATTGTTCATTCGTAAATTGTTGTTTACTTTAAATTACCAAAATATTAATAAGACTTTTAAGTCAGTAAATTTTAAAAAATCTAAGGAAAATAAAAACTCCGCCATCTGTGGGGATCAAACCCACGACCACGTGGTTAAAAGCAAGTGATTGTTGTT
>DF361161.1:34170-53811 GCA_000787875.1 Solanum virginianum | reverse complement strand
TTTTTTTTTTTGTTTTTTTTTTTTTTTTTTTTTTTTTGGTATATGTATATTTTCCTTATATGTGTTAGCTTGCAATTTAATCACTAATTGTGAATCCACGAGCAAACTGTATTGTATCATAGTCGATATTAAACTAGTTGAATGTGGTACCACTATAAGCTTTTTGGAAAAGAGATCAAATTTGTCTTTGTGAAAAAATTGCTTTTATATTTACAATATTATCCGTATAAAAATATCAGGTTAACTTCACTTATACAGTTATAATGGGTTTGTTGAAGGATATTATATATTTTGAGTGGAGTTAAATCATACACTAAACAATAAAAAAAAGTGTTTTCTTCGATAAGAGATGCATGGACGGAAAGAGATCCAGTTGTGATACACTAAACAATAAAAAAAGTGTCTTTTTTTATAAGAGACAGATAGACGGTAGGAGATCCAGTTATGATACGCTAAACGATAAAAAAGTGTTTTTTTCTATAAGAGATAGATAGATGATAGGAGATTTAGTTAAGATAACATTCATGGGACATGTGACAGTCTCTAATTTGTCTTCAACGTTGACTCTCTAAAAAACATAAAACATCAAATATTCCGACTCTCACTATGTACGTCAACTCTTTACTAATGAAGACGTGTTTACCAAGCACGAAGAAAAGAATCTTTAACTATATGCAATAGAACTCGTACGTATAGTTTTCAAGGGATATAATTAGTAAAAGTTATTCCATCCCAATAACACATATTTAAAGTTCAATATGATATTATAGTTTCTCCAAGATCCATTTGACTGAAAAAAACTCAAAAAATTACTTCAAAATACTAAAATTCTTGCATTGACCCTTTTTTGAATTCAAAACTTATGGTATTACTTTAAACTATTAAAATATATACCTTTTCTTTTTTTTTTTTATTATAATAATAAGGTGGTTGTCATATGACATGCCACCTCAAACTCCCAAATTATTTGGATACTTTTCTCTTCCTACATTTATTAACCTATAGTTAATTAATGACTTTATTTAATGTCCTAAATTTCCCTTTCTCTATCTTGTACATAAAGCAAAGCACCAAACTAAAATTAAAGTACAACAAAACTCAAAAATTAAATGACTTAACTAACGCCATTTTTATGATTTTATGTTTTCTTCCGTTTCAATTTATCTATTTTATTATTTCTTTTAAATTTAATATCTAATACAACATGTTTAAAACTACGAATTAAAGAATTTTTAATATATTCTATATATTTTTAATTTAAATTTGTAATATTCAATTTTTATATTTTCTTCTATGTTAAACCAAAATCATATAAATAAATTGAAATAAAAGAAATATCTTAATTATAATATAGAAAAAATTACATGAATAAGCAAACAATGCTAGTTAATTGACTAACATAAGTATAGTTTGAATTAATTTTACAGCTTGTACCAAATATTTAGCTATAATTACAGTTTGAGTTTTGTGTAATTCGTGCGATTTATACAAACATTGTGCGCGATTATACAAAAGTTGTGCGCGAATTAAATTGTATAGCAAAATATACAAACACTGTGAATTATACAAATATTGTGCACAAATTGTATATCGAAATTTACAAACAACAAATGCTGCACGAATATACAAATGTTGCTATAACTATGGTTATGAAATGTGATTATTCAAACTATAGATATGAAATATAATTAATATATTTTTGAGTGATTATATAAAAAAAAATTTTACCTTAATTTTTTCCGAGAGACGTATAAATAAAAAACACGAAAAAGAATTAGGTATATATAGTCCGTGTGTCCTTCACATAACCCAAAGCCACATTTTCATTGGATCCACACAGTCCTCGATTAAAACCCAATTCGCACTCCACCTGTTCGACAAAAAGCATAAACCAAAGCTCATACCATCATATTCCCCTTCTCTTCATCATTAGCCATGTCTTCTTGTCTCCATTTTCTTCCCATTTGTCCTTCGCCGCCGGCCTTTAAAACCCCTTTGTCACTTTTTTCACTTTTCTACAGCCATTTGTGTGTAGGATATATAGTGTGTAATTGTATTGTGTACATGTAGTGACAGGATTACTTATGTAAATGATAAAAAGATAGTACTAGTCAAAAACCCAACTGAATATTGTAATGGGTTTTTGCTGAAAGGAAGAATCTTTGTGGATATTGTGCATTTTTTAAAGCCGGTTGCTTGTTGGGTGTTTTTGTGGGTTCTCTTTAAACAGACGCCACAAGTATATAAATATATGTACACACACTGTATTATAAAAGTAAGGTAATTGTATATTATGGACCATACCTGTTGCTTTGCTGTGCTGTTTCTTTTGTTGGGGGTGGTTGTGAGTAGTGAATTTGGTTTTTGTTAGATAGAAAAGAAGAGAAAAAGGGGAAGGGGGTGGGGTGAGGGGGTAAGAATTTTATTTTGTTTGGTTTGCCAATTAGTGTCTGATACTCGTATTGGGTTTGAGTAAATTCGGATTCAGGAAAGTTACATACTACTTGTGTTGCTGTGTTGTTACCTTGTTGGGGGTTGTTGTGAGGAGTGAATTTGGTTTTTGTTAGATACACAAGAAGAGAAAAAGGGGAAGGGGCTGGGGTGAGGGGGTAAGAATTTTTTTTTTTTTTGGTTTGCCAATTTAGTGTCTGATACTCGTACTGGGGCTCGACTAAATTCGGTTTCAGGAAAGTTACATGCTTGCTGTGTTGCTGTGTTGTTACCTTGTTGGGGGTTGTTGTGAGCAGTGAATTTGGGTTCTTTTTCAGTGACACAAGAAGAGAAAAGAGTGGGGTTTGAGGGTGGAGGGTGAGGGGTAAGAAACTTCTTTTTTTGGGGTTTCCCACCCTATGCATTGGGTCCCAATAAAAAGCCCAATATTTGGAGTGAGCGCTCTTTAATAAAAGCGACTTTCTATTCAGAAGACTCAAACCCGAGACGTCCCTTATTTGTTAGGGGGTTAAGAAGCTTAGCTGTAAGAGAAGGGGGGAACCAATGATTATAATTTGCTTTTATGTGTCTAATTAATTGAGTGGATTCTTGTGACCCCGTTAAGGTTTGACTCATTTTGGACTTCATTTATGTGGCTCCCATGTTTGGTGATTTGCTTTTTTCCTTTGATGGGGGCTTGTTTTATTTGGTAATTAATTGCCAAGATCATATAGTTTCAGATGCTTTCAATTGAATTCTGGAGAATTTGTGTCGGGGGAAAAAGGTGTGTAAGTGGTGTTGGAGAGAGTAGAAACTGAGTGAAAGAGTGAGAATCAGAGTTTGTTGTGTTCTGGAGTTTGGATCATTGATGGCACCGGCCGCAAAGGTTACTGAATTCTATCGTGAGGGAAATGACTGGTATGTTACTTTAATTCTTTTGATATGTTTTTACTTGAGCCGAGTTTCCATCGGAAACAACCTCTTTACCTTTAGAAGGTGGGCGTAAGGCTGCGCACACCCCATCCCGCCCAAACTCTAATTGTGGATTACACCTGGTGGTTGTTGTTATTGTTTTGTACCTGTGTTTATTTCTTTGATATGTTTTTACGAGCCGAGGGTATATCAGAAACAACCTGTAGGCACAAGGCTGCACACCCCACCCTCCCACAACCTTACATGTTGATTATGTTGGGCATGTTGTTGTTGTGTTCTACTGGTGTTTATTTCTTTTTATATGTTTTTACTTGATGCGAGGGTCTATGAGAAACAATGTCTCTACCTTCTTAAGGTAGGAGTAAGGTTGCGTACACCGCACCCCTCCCAAGACCCCATTCGTGGGATTGCCCTTGATATGCTTCTTGTTGTTGTGTTGTACCCATGTTTAAGGGCTAAAATGAAAGAATTTTGCATCCGGTATAGATATTATTGAAGAGCTGAACTTTATTTGGCTCTTGCTTATAGGCTTATTTGCCAGTTTGTTGATGTGCTTAGGATTTTTAGAGCAATATTGGGTCAGTGTTGATGGTAATATTGTGGGAGGGAGCTATCTATTTTCTTGCTGGGAGGGTATGTATGTTTTTGGCCACCAATATATTTGGTTTTAATGCTAGTTGAAATATTACTGTATAGGAGTCCGATTCACATTTTGTTATATTACTGTGATATCTTCGAGGGTTCGAATTTGATGGGTAATGGGTCTGCCCCTCTACCTTTCTCCACTTAAATGTTAGGCTTTTGTATGTGGCAATATTCGAACACGTCAACCCCCACATTACAAGTTGCACTCTTACCACTGGAGCCCTAGACCAAAGCCCTGGGGGCGACTCTCATTCACCTTTCAGTAAGAAAACATGATGATGTTCATTAGGTCTACAAGCTTTGATTGCAGATTTGGATAAATTAGAATTGTTTAGCTGTGTTTTTTTCTTCTCTTGATTCATAGTTTGATGCACGTGACAGGTTCTGCAAGGCAAGTTTGGTCAGTGATTTTACCGTGGTTGTGGACGGAGTAAAGTTCCACCTTCACAAGGTACTCTTTTAAATCTTTAAATATGCAGCTTAGCCTGTGTGACCTTTTGTGCTAGCCTCTAGGCAATTTTTAGGTGAAGTATTGCCCTTCTCATTTCTTTCATCATGCATTTAAGGAAACCATGATGTTGCATTCCAACTTGTTAATTTTTTTTGCTGTAAGTTCTTACATTATATAACTCAGTTCAAGAAGCAGATTGTTCAATTTCAGCAAATGTTAAAGGAAAAAAACTATGAGGATTCATGTTTACGAGAGATGGCAACTTTCTACTTTCGGGTTATGCCCTGTCAGATTGTTACATAGCTATTATATGATTAATTTTCCTATTTGCTGAAATGGCAAACGACGAACATAGAGTTTCTAGTCTTTCCTTTTTCCTCGTGAACTATTCAGTTGAATTGCCGGTCCATGGGCAAATTGTTTGTCAGTATCATAAGTAGCCTCCTAACTGACCTAGATGCAATAAGAACAATATGGAGTATCAGACTTCAAAAATGATGCCGTTTTTATAGTTTCCTACTTGAGAAAACATGGCAGCTCTTGTTCAACAATGAGTTAAACATTTATACAGTCTACTTTAAAGTTTGTAGTTCGGTTGTACCTACTTGTGTTCCATGCATGGTACAATTGTTATGACCCTTTGCTAGTTTCAATACGATTGGTTTCTGAATTAGTCAGAGCGAGTTGCACCTATTCATGTTTCCAAAAGAGATGGTTATTGTGGGTGTTGATCCAGCCTGACTGATGATACCATTCCACTGGAGTCCTGGAAGAGTGGGTCTGTGTTTATACAGGATAAGGAATTTATGTGTCTCGTATTGGGCCAGATTGCTACCTTGACTTCATCTTATGAAGCATCACTCCCTCTGTTCTAAAGAATAGTATATTTTTTTTATTTTTTTTGAGAATGAAAGAATAGTATAATTTTACCTTCTGAATTGTCCCTAACAAATATATACTCCCTACATTTGGAACTTTCAAAAATAAAATAAAATAAAATAGTAATTGCATGTTGTAGATCATGCTGTTACAGAAGTTATTGGAGCTGCTCTTTTCTACCGTTCAAGTTATAAACTAATTTAAATGAACTTCCTTTGAGAATCACATTTGCGGTGGAGCATCACTTTCTGAGCAATCGCTTACTGTGTTGGTTTTTTTTAATATGGAATAGCTATCATCAAATGAGTTTTGAATAATAGGTCATGGGTAAGGTTTAATGGACATGATGACAAGACTTGAGGAGGTTGTTTAAAATTATTTCTTCTTTAGTAATAATAATTCCAGTACTGTCATGAGGTTTAATAGATATGTTGGCAAGATTATATAATGGGGCTTGGGAGTAATTCTTGTATAGTAATGATAATCTGAAAAGTATCATTAACTTTCATAAACTTCATGGATTATGCATTACAGTATTTTATTTTAAACATGTTGGCATATGGTCAGAATGATCCCCACTTGTGGGATTTCACTGGGTATGTTGTTGTTATGTTGGCATATGGTCAGAATGATGAGAGTTATACTGACGTTATTCATAAAATTTAATATTGTTTGGAAATAGTCATTTCAAGCATCTGGAACTATCTAAATTTTATGACAATCCCTCTTGATATGTGCTAATTGTTAAATGAAATTTATGGGTTGGCTAATTAACTCCTCTTTTTATTTTTGTTTTTATTTTTTAAAATTTAATAAAGGGTAGTTTTTAATACCGTAGTTGGTCATTGTATTCCTTTTCATCACGGCCTTTTCAATTCTTGCCTTCTTTTTGGTAAGTACTCAAAATTCAGAGTATGAATTGACTCCCTGATGGTTTATCTGGAACCGATAAACTAGAATACTGATATTTGTGGCAACTCAGCTTCATCGAATATAAGTTTTCCGTTTTCACAAAGTTATGCAAGCTCTAATTTAGAACTGATGTGTGTGCAATCAATGATCTATAGAAGATGACTATGGTGTCAAATCTTCAAAAATAACTGTATTCTTTTCAAGGGTGATTTCCGTACACTTGCTTTGAGTTTTCCTCCTAATTATGTTTGTCTTTGACGCTTTCAATTCCAATGTTGTTTCTTGTTATGTATGCTATAATGATCAAGTATTGCCGAATGTCCCAGTTCACCTTTTTACACCAAATTTAACTCCTCTATAACAAGTTTTGTCTAACAGCCAAAAAATGCTGTGTCTCCAGTTTCCACTTATGTCGAGATGTGGGAAGATTGTGAAAATACTAGAAGCAGCTCAAGATCCACAAGAAGGGACTTTTCTGACCACTTTAGTAGACTTCCCTGGTGGAAGTGACATATTTTTAGTCACAGTTAAATTCTGCTATGGTATTCGAGTAGAATATACCCCAAGGAACATAGTAATGATTTATTGTGCAGCAGACTACTTGGAGATGACGGAGGAGTATGGAGAAGATAATTTACTGTTGAAAGCAGATGCTTACTTTCATAAGAATATTCTAAAGAATTGGAAAGATTGCATATTAGCTCTCCAAAGTTGTGATTATGTTATTCCAAGAGCAGACAAGCTAGAGATCATTAGTAAATGCTCGTATGCGCTCTCTGTGATGGTCCGCACAGATCCTAGTTTATTTGGATGGCCTATGTTGATGTATGGCAGTTTACAGAGCCCTGGAGGTAGTATATTGTGGAATGGAATTCACACTGGTGCTAGAATCCAAGCCGGTGAATCTGACTGGTGGTTCGAAGATATCTCATATCTTTCTGTGCCATTATTTCTGAGACTAATTCGAACAATGGAAGCCAGAGGTATTAGACATGAAAATTTAGCAGGTGCTATGATTTACTACTGTAGGAAGTACCTTCCAGGACTTGGCCGATGGCAGAGTGGGCAAATTGGTAAAACTAGAACAGTTGCTAGTTTCAGTATGACGCCAGCTGCTGTTGATCAAGAAGTTCTTCTTGAAAGTGTTGTGAAACAGCTTCCTGAATTGAAGGGAAAGTCTTTTTGCCGTTTCTTGTTGGGACTTCTGCGAGTAGCCTTGATACTTGGTGTGAACCACACATGCCAGGACTTGTTGGAGAGGAGAACAGGAATGCAGCTGGACCTAGCATCCCTAGATAGTTTGCTGATACCTTCCTACTCAGATTCTGATACATTATATAACACTGACTGTGTTGAACGAATGATTCATCATTTTGTATCTTCTGAACCTGGGATCACTGCAACACCTGATCCTTCTTCTTTTGAGATAGAAGCATCTCCATCATCCCATCCTTTAAGGAGAGTGGCGAAGTTGGTTGACAGCTATATTGCAGAAGTTGCATCTGATGTGAACCTAAAGCCGGGAAAAATACGTTCACTTGCTGAAGCTCTCCCAGAATCTTCCAGATCTCTGCATGATGGGTTATATAGAGCTCTGGATATATACTTTAAGGTTTGATTCAGTCTCTGAACTTGCACTGTGTGCTTAATGATGATATAGCTGATTGTTTGGATTAATATGTGTACCTGCTAGTTAACTGTCACATGATAATCATTTCATTCTATTCCATCGAGTGTGCCAATTGCATATCTATTTGTGTACCTGCTAGTTAACTGTCACATGATAATCATTTCATTCTATTCCATCGAGTGTGCCAATTGCATATCTATTGTCGAAGACGCACTTCAATATTGAACCGTCTTTCATTTCTGAGGGGGCCTCTTGTAAAAAGTGAACTGCATCATGGAAAGCTGAAGTCTTTCCTATGCTAAATGATTTTCGACTTTATTTCTTCTGCTCTCATGCCATCTCTGTGGTCGACATAATCACCTTCATATCTTCTTACTTTGCTTGTTATATACTTTATAAACAGAGCTAAATTGCTTCCGACTCTGCACTGTGAAACATTGTAGACTTTTAACGGATTTAAAATGAAAATTGTATAGGCCCATCCTTGGCTTTCAGCAAAAGAGAAGGAGCAGCTCTGCAACATCATTGACTTTCAGAAACTCTCTATTGATGCTTGCGCCCATGCATCCCAGAATGATAGATTGCCTCTACGAGCTGTTCTCCAGGTTCTATTCTTTGAGCAATTGCACCTGAGATCAGCTCTAGCTGGTTGCTTTCATGTCGTAGATACAGAAAGTGGCCCTGCAGCTCCGGTCACTGGCCCCAGTGACATGGCAGGTCAAATAGTACAGAGAGATGGATGGGTGACAGTTGTCCGTGAGAACCAGGTTCTAAAGGTGGACTTGGAAAGAATGAAGTCCAGGGTCGGTGAACTCGAAGAAGAATTCAGCAAAATCAAACAAGAGATGAGAAAGGTCACAAAGTCACATAGTTACCTCAGTTCTCCGCGCTTTCTTGCCCGAAAGATTGGATGCAAGCTACTTCCCCAGTCCTCGGATACTCAACTAGATGTGGTTGAAAGCACAGTTCCAACCCCAAGATCATCAGTTGAGCAATCGAGAAACTCAAGACACCGTAAAAGCTCCTCTTTGTTTTGATTTCAAGACAAGTAGACTCAGGGTTTGATGTCTGTTCGGCTAGAGAATCCGCTTTATAAAAATTTACCTTCTACCCCAGAATTCTTGCTTTACATGTTTGGGAAACGGTTCATCCCTTGATCATTCCGGGCACTTATATATCCCTTTGAGAGACCATATCGAGTTCATTCCATAACATACAGCTGTCCTGCTTGGCTGGCGGTTGGACAACAACAACTGCAACAAAACGAAATTACTTATCCATCGGAACGATGGACTCCTTATGTCAGAAGGTGAGAAGAAACTAAACTTTATGGTTCAATCTCTTGCATCTAGACACAAACATAGAACTCAGCTGATACTAGATATCTGTTCCTTTCATAGGAACAATATAATGGGACTCTGTTGTCCATATTTCTTCCTTATACATGTACAGCTTCATGATGAGTTTTGTAAAGCTATATGATGAAGGTATTCATGTTTTTGTTTCAAAAGTATACTAACTGTAAAATGGAGGTCTGGTGGGACCAATTATATCTGAGATGAATCTATATATAAAGCTTTACATTCATTATTTTAAGTTTGTGTGGAATTCTTGTAATTGTTAGTACCAATTGGTTGGTTACATTTCAAGTTTGTTGTATGAAGATATACAAGGACGAGGGTTTCTTGGAAACAACATCTCTATCTTTATGAGGTAGTGGTAAGGTTTGCGATATTTCACCCTTTTCAAACCCCACTTGTGGGATCACATTGGGTATGTTTTATGAAGATATACAAGGACGAGGGTTTCTTGGAAACAACATCTCTATCTTTATGAGGTAGTGGTAAGGTTTGCGATATTTCACCCTTTTCAAACCCCACTTGTGGGATCACATTGGGTATGTTTTATGAAGATATACAAGACCTTTTGGTCATACATTTTGGAAACACTTCTTGGAAATTCTTTTGTCAAATATCTGTTTGGCTATAAAAATTACTCTCTGCGTTACAAAAAGAATGACCTCATTTTCTTTTTAGTTTGTTTAAAAAAGAATGACTTTTTATTTTTCTTTTTGGCAACATTTTAGTTTTAGAGCCTGCTTGGCTTAGTTGAAAAAAATAGTTTTTTAAAAAGTGCTTCTAAAGTACCTTTTAAAGTGCTGAAATTTATTTGAAAAATAAACGGTTGTTAACATTATAAAAACTGATTACTTTAAGATTTTTTTGTCTAAAAAAAAAATAAAGTAAAATAAATTTATATTTTGATTTGATATCAATATAAACTTATTATTTAAGTAAATTTTACATACGTAATTTATTTTTAATTTTTAAAATATATAATTTGGATAGATCACATGAAAATTTTAAGATGCTTCTTTTTTTATGATCGAAATTGAACTATGATTAAGATATTCAATTGTCAAAATATATCAATTATTTCAATTTTCTCTTGTTCTCTTAAGAAACTTCCAACATTTAACCAACCAATAATGTTTATTCTTTCTAATGGCATGCATATCGCTTCTTATTTCTCATAAATAATATAAAATATTTTTTAAATTACATTCATGAATAATAATACTTATTTATCATTCACGTATTTTTCTTACTATCATAAATTATTTATTAAAAAAATAGTGAAAGAAAGACAATATATATAAATAAACATACATTCATATTCCAATATTAGAAGATTTGATACAAATAGAAGTGTTTAAATAAATGAGAAGAGCAGCGGCGAGAAGAGCACTGCTAGGCGGTGATTTCGAATAGCATAAGACCGTTGGGCTGTGATTTGAATATAAATAATGAGAAAGAAGAGAGTAGTTATAATTACTTTAGTTAAAGACATTTTTGGGATTATATGCAAAATATTTGGGATAAATATGTAATTTTTTTGGTCAAACTATAACAACTTTTAAGCTAAAAAACAAAAAGTTGGGGGGTGTTGCTTTTAACTTTTAACTTATTTTAAGTAAATTTTAACTTTTTTAAAATTGTTTTGAAAATTGTCAAATGCTTTTATAAGCTAAAAAGAACTTAAAAGTAGGTTTAACCAGTTTTTAAGCTAAGTCAAATAGACTCTTACCCTTTATATGACATATTTAAAATTACAAGATTTATTTTGCTTGATTTATATTTTATTCACACAATATGCTATAATAGTTCAGATTGAAAAACGAAAAAGTATACACCATGTACTATTATCGCATAGTAATCGAGATAATATTTAATAATAATTCAACTAATTAACATAAATATATTATTAGTTCAAACATCAACATGATTGTGAATTTTTCATTCAATATTAAAATCTAATTAAGTTAAAATAAAATATAATAAATTTACCAAATATTTAAAATTCGATTAAATTCAAACTATAAATAATAAGTTCCTTACAATTTCTAATGTTTAAAGTCCAACTAAATATTTTTCGAACTAAATTCAAATCAGGCAAGGCTTTGCATAGGATATTGCAATTTCTCTTGTACATTCCTACAACTATAAACACTGGAAAGTGAACCTTTGTCATTTCATCAAACAATGGCCCTGCTTCACTCATTGCTTCCCCATGCATCAACAAATTTCTCCATTTCTCCAAACAACACCCAAATTCTTGAATTCAAATTCTTAAATTTCTCAAAGTTTGAATCTTTACAACAGAAGAACACTCATAGAATTTTCAGAATTCGATGTACTGGACAAGAATCCATCGTTAGAACAGCTGATGGGGGTGATGGAGGTAAGGGAAAAGGAGGATTTCCACCTGACAACAGCAGCGGCGGCGGCGGCGGTGGAGATGACGGAGGTGGTGGCGATTATGATGAGAAAGAGTTTGGACCGGTTGTGAAGTTTGATGAGGTTGTTAAGGAGGTTGAAAAATTGGGGGCCGATTTGCCTGCTGATATGTTGGAAGCTGCTACGACTACAGGGATTAGGAGATTGATTCTTGATCGTTACTTGGATATGCAGGTGAAAAGAAAAATATAGTCTCTCCATTTTAATTTGTTTGTCTAGTTTTGATTTGACAATACGGGGTTTTAAGAAAGTAGAGAAGATTTTGGAATTTCGTGGTTTTAAACGAATGATACTTAGCTCGTGTTTCGCTATAGATTTTGAGGTTGAAACTTGAAATTTTGAAAAATTGAGTTTTTGAAATTGTAACAACAACAACATACACAGTGGAATCCCACAAATGGGGTCGGGGAGCGTAGAATGTACGCAGAAGACCTCACTTGTGGGATTCTACTGGGTGTTGTTGTTGGACAAGTATGAAATTTTCTAGGTGGAAGTCCAAAAGTCCAAAAGCTAGTATGAACTAGTTTTTGGTAATTTGAAAATATTGAAGATCAAATTTCGTGGCCAACTGATATTTAAAGAGAATTTTTTCAAATGTATGACCAAGTGCTAGCTTAGAATGTATCAATAAAGTAATCTTGTGGTCTGAAACATGCTTAAAGAGTTGCTGAAAAAAGGAAAAAGGCTTTCTTTTTTAAATGGACTAGAAAAGAGAGTAAGATATATAACTTGAAATGGAGGGAGTACTAATGTTGGTGCAACATGTTGAATTTTATTTGATATGTGTGTAAATGTGCTGGTTTCATTTTGAATTGGTATATTGACATTCAGGGTTCAGCTTGGCCGTTGGGTTTTTTGATGAGACATTGCTCAATGCTGAGAAATCGAATGCTTGCTGATCCGTCGTTTTTGTTTAAAGTTGGAACAGAGGTTAGTTTGATAATCTGGGAGCTACGTTTCCTAGTACATGTTGAAAGTAAAAATAAATATTGGGATGAAGCTATGCATGTACGTTGTTATGGCTGATCACTAATGCCATGGAATTTGGTAATTGGTATTATTGATTTACAAACATGCCACAAATATTGTGCTCAAGCTTAGCCCGAACACTAGACACATAAAAAAAAATGCCACAAATATTTCACTCTTCAAGAGTAGTGATTGTGAAATGTGCTTGATTTTCATTTGTATCATATAGGGTAACTAACTAAGTAGTGACGAGGTGTGCATGACTCAAGTACAAAGCTTGTAATAAACGATTATGGAATAGGGTGCCCTTTTTACTAAGCTGTGGGGACAATCATTGACCATCTGAAGAACCTTATGTACGTAAATGCTAGTCCTCCATGGATATAAAAAAGGAAAAGGGAGGAACCTAAGGGCTACACATGCTCAGAGATATTCAAGGGAGAAAATATTGTTAAGGAAATATATTGGTTGTAACTTGCTGCTGTGGGTAGTGGACCTTGTGGCAAATGGGTTAATAAACTGTTCAACTGACTGATAACTTTGTGTAACTATAACTGACACCTTGATTATTGCAGTGTTTAAATGATATGACAAGTTGATGTATTGCAGATTGTAATCGACTCCTGTTGTGCAACATTTGCAGAGGTTCAGAAAAGGGGAAAGGATTTCTGGGCTGAATTTGAGTTGTATGCAGCAGATTTACTTGTTGGAATTGTGGTTGACATAGCATTGGTAGGCATGTTGGCACCTTATGTACGAATAGGCAAGCAGTCTGTTTCAAGCAGCTTGTTTGGACGCTTTCAACATGCTTGTGGAGCTCTTCCCAGCAGGTGACTGATTTATTTGTGCACCTTCATTTTACAGCATTCTCTGCTTTCTTTGTCTTCCAAGTCACGTACAACTCCAACCGTTGTACTTTCTGTTCTCATGATTTTGAGGATGTCACACAACATTTAGTGCGGTTGTGCCTACTCAAATTTCAGTGTAACAACTATCATGTTCTTCGGAGAGATAGTTCAGTAAGCTAGACACAGAAAGTAATTATATGTTCATGAAATTTTTTTACGTCATCTTTGCTGAAAACTCTGCCCTCATGCATATGCACCTTGGTCATAACACATATAAACGTTCTGTGAGTTATCTAGAGTTCATTTTTGTGCTTTCACACATAGTTTCAAATGGGAAAGCAACTTTTATAAACTATTCGTCAAACTTTTAAGTGATATTAAATTATCATAAAAATCATCTTAATCGACCAGTTAAATTTAAAAAATATATATCTCTTTGTATCTGATTGATCACTTTCAATTTGTTCGTCATGCAATTCCTGTCTAAACTTAATGGGAAGGTGTCAAAACATTGGGGATGCATTTCGCCATTGGAACATTAAAATTTGAGACTGTAGAGAAACATACAATTGGATCTAAGCAGTATAGAAATGACTGCTTCTGCGGAGTTATCAGGAAAGCATGTCTTTACCTCTTCGTAGCCTATCAAATACAGCATAATCTGTTCAGCAGAAGTTCGATACATAAGTTCTCAACACAGAGTAAAAGATTGAAATAATTTCTGAACCTTGGACAGTGTGTGGCAATTAGGGAATCAGATGAAGAAAGTTTTGAAGTTGATTCAAGTACCTACTATTGGAAGAAGTAACTGTTTCAAGATTCTTCCTTTGGATTTTGTGTCATTTAAAGGTGATTTAAGATCTGGTTGATGTTAGAGAGAGGTGATTGATTTGGATAACTTGTAATAAATTTGATATCCTCTTCTTCAGCAGATCCAGCTTATAAGCTGTGACAAGATTGAAGAATTCAATGTAGCAAAAACAGAATACACAACGTGCTAGGATATTAAACTTTCACTCTAGTTGACTAAATGATGAAATCAGGAAGTCGTGATCCGGATACTCCGTCATCATCAGTGAATATGCATCAACTAAGAATATAAGACTATACCTTTTCGAGATAGCTTTTGAAAAACTACATTCTTAACACCAGAAGTTTCTTCATACTTCTATCAAAGATTTTGAGAATGTTTAGCTATTTTTACGTGCCTAAACCAGTACTTCACAGCTTAGATACTGTGGCACAAGCCCATATATTTTATTTGCCCGGACAACCTAAGTCAAGGGCTAATGTCTCTTCTTGAGTTAGCAGTCTAAGCACCCTTATATTATCAAAGGTCTTTTTTTTCCTCTTTTAAGAACATGTATATAGTTGACCTTCAGAGACTTACTGCTTCTTTTGAGTATAGTTACTTCTGCTGGCCGATAAGATTATTGTGCGAGCTTCATCATTTTAGGATTAAAACATGTTATGAAAAGTGACTAAGCTTCTTGTAGATTGGACCTGGGTATGGGTATTATGGCATTCTCCTTAAAAAGTGTTGGCTGACATAAGTGCATGCTAGAATTTGATATTTGAAAGTTCTCTTGTTCACTTAGCTTAAGACAGATAATTTAATGCTTCCAGAAGGGTGCGAGATCTACGTGGAACTAGGAAGAACATGATCAATGCATCCTCTGTTCTTTTGTTGGTTAGGTTTGATGGTCTATCACCACGATGCTATGACAGCTGATAATAGCAGTTTTTTTCTGGTTCTATTTTCTGAATATCCATTTTTGTGCAGTGTTTTTGAAGCTGAGAGGCCAGGGTGTAGATTTACATTGCAGCAGCGTATTTTGACATACTTTTACAAGGTATAAATATAACTGAACTTCTTTGTTATCTTTTAGATGATTATGGTACTTTCAGTATATACAAATGATAAGAGAATTTGTTTCCATGTGAATCCCTTCAAAGTCCTGATTCATAATCTGTTATTTTGGTTCCAATTGATTCGTTATTGTCCAAATATTGAGTCATCCTGTAGTTCTTGAAGCTGTTGCTTTTAGTGTTATAACCTGTTTCACTTTCATGACTGCCAGGGATTTTTGTATGGCTCAGTTGGTTTTGGATGCGGCCTCGTTGGCCAGGGAATTGCAAATTTGATAATGACTGCTAAGAGGTATGTTTTCGAAACACTCTCCATGCTCTAATTCACTTGAACTGTCAATACAGTACACCACCAATTCTTGGCCAGCCCATATTCAAGCTACAGTTATTGAGGGTTTCTTTCTCTTTGTAATGTAACTCGCGCTCCTTCTAGCCTTTTAGCCGGTTGCATCGAGCAAATATTGAGTTGCTTTGCTCTTCTGAATTGTATCCTTTCACACTTATAGATCAATTGGATCAATTCTAGAATTGTCCAGTCTTCTTGCTATTTTTGTTTAGTGGCAGCTGCAAGCTACTTGAAAGAGTTTTTCGCTATTGCCGGCTGCTTTATAGCTATGCTCTTTTCTTTTTAGTTTCCTTCTTTTTTTTGGGCTACATTTTCTGTATTCATTTTTAGGTGGATCTCTGATATCTTTGAAGTTGGATTTCATGCAATATCTGCATTTAATTTCTTTCATATTCTTGTTAACATGGGTGTTATTGAAACTTTGTGGACTCTTTGTCAAGATGTCATGCTATTTCCCTATATAGAGCAATATATAGAATATCATAAACATGGATCTTTTGTGTGTACAACTTCTCAAAATGTAGCTATTGGAATGTGTACATCTTTATTCATTCCAATGTACAAAAGTTTTATCTCTGTACTTGTATTGTGATGCTTAGTTTCTGTTTCTTATCGCCATGAAATCAGCTGCCATCTATTCAGCTAAATGGCGTGTGCTATTCATTCTCGTAATGGGTTGACATCTGACATTCTTATGTGTCTAACAGGAGCATCAAGAAGTCAGAAGAGGACATACCTGTCCCTCCTTTAATACAAAGTGCTGCACTCTGGGGTATGTTGGACTGCTTTTGAATTGTGTCTTTGAATATATGTAGCTAAATATTTATAATGCAAAGTGAAAACTCCAGATAGAAAATGTGCTGTGTGTAACCGTGTGTGCACTTAGAATATACACTGGAATTCAGCATTCCTGTTATAGAACAGGGAATTTTTAGGACCATTGATATTTCTGTTTAGAGCTCTATCTCTTCATGATTATTGATCCAAAAAGCTTGCATCCTGAAGCATTTTCCCATTTCTTCTACTCCCTCCGTTTCAATCATATATTTGTTTATGACTTGGTACGGAGTTTAAGAAAGTAAAGAAGATTTTTGAATCTTGTGATCTGAAAGTAAAGATAGGTGGAATGTACCAAAATACTTTTTAATTTTGTAGTCTTAAACATGTCATGTGGAAAGTTGGAACAAAAGAGTTGCCAAAAAAAGGGAAGATACATTCTTTTTGAAACTGACTAAAATGGGAAGTAAGACAAAAAACTTGAAACGGAGGGATTATCATTTTTGCAATTCTCATTTTTATACTAATTTCAAATTTATTTTGTGTCACTTGGCTAGTAAGCAATAGGTTTAAGAAAAAGTATTGATCTTTTCAACTGGCCAAAGTAGACTAATGATGAGACTTTGGAATTTGTCACTCGCCTTCCAAAAGCATCTCTATGGACTATGTTCCATACAGTGTTTCATTTTTTCTGGATCTCATTAAGATGGGAGCACTTGTTATGCTGAAGAGCTTTTTGCTTTTTTTATTGTAAGCTGGGCTGCTTGGTTACTGGCATGGGTTGGTGATTCCTTCTCACAGCGGTGAACTATATTAGGACTAGTTTAAAGCAACTAGCTGGGTTGTTTGAGTACAAATCCAGCAAGTCTTACCCTTTTATTCCTTAGCTTCTCATTCTTAAAAATCTTTTCAAATATGTGGGGAATTGTTGGTATATTAATAGTGGTGTTTCAAAGGAACTTGGACAAATGATTTTCATGTGCAAAGAAACTTGTACAAGTGTCTTGCACAACATGACCACATGGTTAGGTGGCAAATG
Source organism: Solanum virginianum (assembly GCA_000787875.1). NCBI lineage: Eukaryota > Viridiplantae > Streptophyta > Magnoliopsida > Solanales > Solanaceae > Solanum > Solanum virginianum. The sequence continues at coordinate 36,286 of DF361161.1, read as the reverse complement.
AACCCTTGACAAGGGACTAGTTTCATGACTAAATCATGCAATGGGTCAATGGTTAAGTCGCAGAGACCTTTGACAAGTGGCGTGCAACCAATCATCTTATAACACCTTTTTATGAGGGCTGATTTTATAACCCATGACATGATTAGAACCATCTTCTATCCCTATGTATCCCATATTTCTACGTTAAAACACACAAATGATTAGCAATCATCACTACGTCATACCTACTCTCTTTTGTAACTTGCTGTTTTGTTATTTTGATTTTGTTGTTCTTGCTCACTACCTATTTAAGGAAGACGTTTAATCCCATAGAAACTCACACTGTTGAAATAAACAAGTCCCGGAGAAACTCACGCTGTTGAAATAATTTCTTCGGACAGTGCATTGCACAACTCAAACTCTACTTCTATTTGTTGGTAAATAAATTACCCTGAGTGTTCTACATACCCCTTGTTTTTCCAACAAACAACAACAACAACAACATACCCAGTGGAATCCCACAAGTGGGGTCTGGGGAGGGTAAAATGTGCGCAGACCTTACTGCTACCTCATAGAGATAGAGAGGTTGTTTCCGGGAAACCCTCGTCTTAAGAATCAAGCCCCATAAGCAGAAAATACTAGATATGGAAACGAAACAATAATAAAAGAAAAATGAATTATATTCTATGTGGTGGTGTTCATTAGTTAGGTTCTTTATATGATAACCTCTGTGCTCATGAAGATTTGAGGATCCTGGTGACTCTGTAACATGCGCATTATTGGTGAAGAATGAACAAATTATTAACGTAGGGGAACTTGGGAAGTTCTTTCTAAATGGACCACAGTTGTGCAATCTTGAGTTATTCCAAAGTGTTTTCTGCTGTCAAATCTGCATGTGTTGTACCCTTTCTCTACTTTTTGCTTTGAATTGACTCTTTTCTTGTTCCATTTTCATTCAGGATTCTTTCTGGCGGTCTCTTCGAATACTCGATACCAAATTATAAACGGATTAGAGCGCTTAGTTGAAGCATCACCTGTAGCAAAACGTGTCCCTCCTGTTGCCTTGGCTTTCACCGTGGGCGTACGATTTGCTAACAATATTTATGGTGGTATGCAGTTTGTGGAATGGGCTAAACTGAGTGGAGTGCAATAAGAAAATGTGATGCCAAGAATAAGAATTCCAATGCTGCTCAATTAGATCATAGTATTAGTTCACTAGAAAGGAAAAAATAGTTTGGTTGTGCAAAGATTTCCTAGCAAATACAGATTTAGAAGCCTGTTGGAACTATTACCGTCCTATGTTTCTCGAACTTTCCAAATATACACTACTTTTGGGAGATCCAACATGCACCTATAGACATTTCTGAACAGTCCGAGGAACATAGAGTACTGTTGGCCATTTCACTTGTTTTTTTAGTACTGTAGCTGTCAATTCATCATGTTTTTGATATCAAGGAGAGTTAACTTTAATTACTCTTTATTGAACTAGTTAACTGCATTTTTGCTTAGATGGCTAAGCAAATGTCTAATGGCATAAGAGTTTGAGATATTGTGTTATGGTCTATTTTGTATGTGATGGCCAATTTGGAGCTGCTTCCTCAGCTTTGAACCATTATGGTTGCGCCGAATGACCTTGAAAATGTGTGATCTTGAATTTTTATGTTGACATCAAAAGTTGAAACTTTTATTTATTTTAAGTTTGTCCATGCGATAAGGGGTCAGAAGCAGGGGCGTGCAAAAATCGAATCGACCAATAAATCGAATCGATAAAAATGTTATTGGTTTATTGTTATTGGGTTATTAGGTTATCGAGTTTTTAATGGTTTTCAAAAAAAAATTATTGGATTATCGGTTCGATATTGGTTTTTACTATTGGGTTATTGGATAAATCGATAACCCAACAAGATTATAATAATTTACTATTTTATTTCTTTGTAAATATTAAATATTAGTAATTTAATATTAATAGAACACTATAATAATACTTTATATATTTTAATCTTTTATAGTAATTAAGTGATTAGTTATCTACTTTAGCATTTTAATTTGTAATTAACTAATTATAGTTTTTGCAAGTTTGTAAACATAATTTTCGTGCTTTTTATTAATGCAAATTTTTATTATCATTCTTATCGGC
>DF361161.1:10671-27438 GCA_000787875.1 Solanum virginianum | reverse complement strand
TTTAAAAAAAAAAAAAAAAAAAAAAAACTCAACCATATTACGTTATTTTGTTTTTGGTGCACGAAGTCCTACTCCGTAGATACAGAGACAATCCTAGTAGTTTTTGATTCCTGTTAGGATTTTAATCTTTTCAGTTCTCTTTTCTTTTCTTCTTATTTCTCTCTTGTAAATTGAGGTTTGAAGTACTGGTCTGATTCAAACTTTGTTACCTGTTAAAAAAAAGTTTGGAACCTAAATCACAAACTCTTAAAACCGGACATCTGATAAAACTTTGTCACTTGTTAAAAGAAAGTTTGGGCTTTAAAGTGCGTGATCTTCTCCATTGTATCTCCAAAGCCATTTCATCAGTAGGTCAATAAGCTAGTGTTCTGTAACTTCATGTTTCTAACGTGCAGCCAATCATGCGCTCTGCTTAGTTGAGCAGTTTTCCAGTTTCTTTGACCTCTTAAGAAGTCTCTTCTCAATTTATGAGTTACTTAACCAGCTTAGTTGGTATACCGAATAATCCTAAATCAACGCCCCCTGTGACAAGTATGTGTGACTTCTATTTTGCTAATTTTTTTTTCTCAGTTTTCTCTATGATGTCATTCCACATTGCCTTGTGTTTAGAGGCCAAAGGCATTTTAAGATGAACTTTCAGGAAATTTCCACCCTGCATCCCAAAATGTTAGCCAGAGCTTAAATTCACCTTTATCACTTCTTTCATTGGAATTGACAGCTCAAATCAGATGTTGCTTTCCTAATATATTTGATCTCATATGTCTTCGCTTAACAGAAAATCACCGCATCATCTGCACAAAGTAGGTGACAGATTTCCAACTCTTCTCCTACCCTGTTGCCAATTTCGAAGCCTTTTAACCACCTGTTCTGAATTGTAATCCTCATCATGTTGTTAAAACCTTCCATGACTATAATGAAGAGGAAGGGCGATAGAGGATCACCTTGCCTATGTTCCCTTTCTGACGGGAAAAAACCAACAGGTTCTCCATTCACTAGTATTGAGAAACTAAGAGTTTTAATACGTAATTTAATCCATTTCAACCACCTAACACCAAACCTCTGCGTAAGTATGCTAAGTAGGAAATCCTAGATTAAATGCTCATATGCTTTTTCTGTGTCTAGCTTGCACATAATTCCTGGAACATCCCCTCTCAACCTGGATCCATATACTTACTAGCTATCAGTGCTGAATCTATGGTGTCTTCCCTTTATATGTGCCATGTGGTGTTTGTTCACTAGCTTTCTCACTATCCTTTTCAACCTTTGTAGTGAGAAGCTATAAAAAGAAGGATCAGAAATATAGATTTTTAGTAGTTTAGATGTGGTATGAGCTACAGGTAGTTGGTGCTGTTCCATGAGCTGCTCAATTTAAGCTAGGGTAAAGCATTAACAGATTTGTTATGATTAACTCTATAAATTAGTGTAACATTCAAAATTTCTTTAGGGTTAAATGTCAACTGAGATAGAAGTATTGCAGAAATAGGTGTCCTAGGCATAGAATATTTTTTCTGTAATAGGGGCTATTTTTACTCCAATATTTGCATTATCATTTCATCTGAATAAGATTTGAATTGGTCACCTTCAATTGCATTCACACTACTCCTTAATGAATTTCACAATATAGCTTCTTCTCCTTCTCCTTCTCCTTCTCTGTCTATCCTTTTCTATCATTTCCTTGTTTTTCCCCTTCTCTTATTTATTTATTTTTTTTTAATTTTTGATTACAAGGGAAACCCATAGCTGCTACCCTTCTCTTCTTTTAACTGACAAACTATGCTTTGTCATTCAGGACGAGGCCTTACACTGTTGGTTTACTGTTCTCCCATGTTTTCTTTGTGTGAATGTTGTTTTTCATCTCCTTATTTCCCAAAAACATCAATATTGGACATCCCTCATCATGTGTTAAATTAACATAGACATTGCCCATGGATATTGAAATCGTATTATGTTATACAGGGTTTGACACCATATGAAAAGAAGAAATATGTCTGGAAAATGCTGTATATTCATATGCTTGGTTATGATGTAGACTTTGGTCACATGGAAGCTGTATCTCTGATTTCTGCTCCAAAGTATCCTGAGAAGCAGGTATCTCATTTTTCTTTTTTTCATTTCTAACATGGATGACTCATCAAAATTGGTTTATGTGAGGTGAAGTCTTTCATCTTTTTAATTTAATTGATAAATATGACTCATCCAGGAGCGGACCCACGTTGCACCAAGCAGTGTCACCCAACACCACACATCGCTTCGTCGAATTTTTTTTTTATCAAACATATGCATTAATACTATGCATAAACTGATATATAGAAGACAATGACACCGCTTACTATTGTCGATCGCTTGGCATGCTCTCCGTATGACGTTGAGATTGTCGATCGCTTGGCATGCTGGTTCAAATTTTGGCAAATATAACCTTTTAACTTAAAATTGTGGTTAAGTAGTATAACTCACGACCTCTTGTTGCTTAAAACTAAACTAAACCAATGGGTCAAGGCTATATCTTTCTTACAAATATGATTATGTTGTCTCTTTTATACATTTTGACATCTCTTATGGAAAATCCTATATACGCCACTGGTCACATCTTGCTTTCAAATATAGCATTTTGGTGATTATCTGTTTGGTCCATTCATAATGATTCTTATCCTTCCAGATGTCGATATTTTCTCATAAAACCATAGTTGTCATGGCTTTACATTGATTAGTTGAAAAGGATTGCAATTTTAAATGTCTTATTTTTACATGGTAATTTCAATGCATTCACATTGATAGTTGAGAAAGTATATGCTACTCTTTCTTGTGCTGCACCTTATGTTTCTTATGTAATTAAAGGCATAAAGGTTTCACCAATTGTTTTGGTGTTTTGCAGGTTGGATATCTAGTGACATCATGTTTGCTCAATGAGCATCATGATTTTTTGAGATTAGCAATTAATACAGTACGCAATGACATAATCGGACGCAATGAGACTTTCCAGTGTCTAGCATTAACATTGGTATGAATTTCAGATCTTTTCTTCTTCTCTTCCTAGAACCAGATCTGTTGTTCTTTGTTAGTTTATTACAAGTTTCAACTGTTTGATATATCTGTGCAGGTTGGAAATATTGGGGGAAAGGAATTTGCAGAATCTCTAGCTCCTGATGTTCAAAAGTTACTTGTAAGTCAATATTTGTAGTACTCATCCAGTATCCCAAGTCTATGATTGACGTGGGCTTTCTTTTCTTTTCTTCTTTTTTCTTTTGTTGAGTCAGATATCAAGCAGTTGCAGGCCACTGGTGAGGAAGAAGGCTGCACTATGTCTAGTACGTCTTTTGAGGAAAAATCCTGATGTCATGAATGTAGATAGCTGGTAAGTGTAGTTACTTAGGATGGTTTATTAAATGATTTCATTTCTATCCTAACAAATGGAGTTCTTCTCATAATCCAGGTCAGATCGAATGGCACAACTACTAGATGAACGAGATTTAGGCGTTGTGACATCTTCCATGAGTCTTCTAGTTGCACTAGTGTCAAATAACCACGAAGAATATTGGAGTTGTCTTCCCAAATGTGTTAAAGTATTGGAAAGGCTTGCAAGGAACCAAGATGTACCACAAGAATATACCTACTATGGGATCCCATCTCCCTGGCTTCAGGTTTATTTACTTTTCCAGTGCAATCTGCAGTAGCCATTACTTGTTGCAGAAAAGAAATTGGATATGTTGTCTTTGGACGTTTAAACAGATATATGCTTTGCAATTGCAAGAATGATCAATCATGCACATTAAATGCATGAATTTGTTATATAATACATAAATAGGATCTCAAATTTGATACGTCTATGTGAAAGCAAGTATGTTGGAATCAGACATCTTTGCTTAAGCATGGTCTCAATGATGATTTCAGGTAAAGACTATGAGGGCTCTTCAATATTTTCCTACTATTGAGGATCCAGATACTAGAAGATCATTGTTTGAGGTATGCTACCTGCTAAACAGAAATATTCTTCGAGAGCATATCCCCTTTTCCTATCCGACTTCACTTGTTCAAAAGAATCAGTTGTAAATTTTAATGATGTTCGGGATTTCGTTATGATCAATCAGGTTTTGCAACGGATATTGATGGGCACCGATGTGGTGAAAAATGTGAACAAGAACAATGCGTCCCATGCTGTCCTCTTTGAAGCACTTGCTCTTGTAAGTCTCTAAATCTATCAACCATTATCCTTCCCTATAAATTTGTGTGCTACATGAATTAATGATAGCAACGACATCTTACATTTGTGTAAGTTAGTTCTTTATAAATAATGATATTCTGAAGTAGAAGCACAGTGGTTTGCTAATCAAACCTATGTGGTGCTTCCAGTAGACTTTACTTGGAGTCTTGGACATTTCTGATGACGTTGAGTTCAAACTTACGTATCTTTTTTTCCTTCCAGTTTGCTGACAAATTCTGGAGTTATTGCTACCGGACAAGATCTGTTTATTTCTGCACATTCTTTCTTATCTTACTATTTCTCTCATAACCATTCCTTTTGTCACATAATCATTGCATCTTCTTCAAGGAAATAGAGTACAGTTCACCTTTGTACTCTCCATATGCTATGACGGACTTCTTGTATTATCTAAATTTTCAAAGCTGGGCTACTGTTTTAAATTATCATTTGCTTTCTTGGATACTTGTTAAGTCTGACTTCTCAATGATCTGCTGCAGGTCATGCATCTTGATGCCGAAAAAGAGATGATGTCTCAGTGTGTTGCATTGCTTGGGAAATTCATTGCTGTACGTGAGCCAAATATTCGTTATCTTGGTTTGGTAAGTAGTATAAGCATACAAACTACTATTCTAGATACCTTCTTCTATGCATCTAAGAGGTCTTTTATACAGCAGCCACATTTTCACACTCGTAGGTCCTGCATATGCTATCTCGCATACTGTTGGAACTTACAAAACAGATCCAGTTTCCTAGTATGTCCCAGTTACTACTGTCTGAGTTCCTCATCTCTGTTTTGCATGCAGGAGAATATGACTCGGATGTTGATGGTTACTGATGTACAGGACATCATTAAAAGACATCAAGCACAGATTATTACCTCACTGAAGGATCCTGATATCAGGTTGATTTGGAACCTTTGCATTTTCCTTATCACCTTCCCTGCTTTTGTTTTTCAGCAGAAGTATAATAAGTAAAATGTGCTGCCGAGCAACTAGTTAGTTAAGCTCGAATTTTTCTGCTCAAACACTTTCTGATTGTGACATGTGCATGGTTACTCCTTAAAGAGAAAAGTCTCCTTATTCAATGTTTTGATATTAGAGCTGAGCTGCACATACAGTCTCTATTCTATTTAATTTAGATATTCTTCTCTTTTCTGGTGAAATGATGGAACAGTGTTGGCAGTAGTTGCTTGTGTGTCTGTCTGTTTTTAAATTTAGCTTAAATATCCAAATTGCTTTCTTGACTGACGCTAAGCACTTCAAACAGTATAAGGAGACGTGCCCTTGATTTACTATATGGAATGTGTGATGTTTCAAATGCAAAAGACATAGTGGAAGAATTGTTACAGGTATCAGGATTATTTCTTTTCATGGTTATTTAATTTATGCTCTATATAGAACAAAGTATGCCACTTATCTTTTGTTTGTCAGTATCTTAGTACAGCAGAGTTTGTGTTGCGTGAAGAACTGTCGCTCAAAATTGCAATTCTGGCAGAGAAATTTGCTCCTGATTTGTCATGGTATGAAATAGATATGGACGTAATGGAACTTCACTTTTCTTGAACTCAATATATGGTTGTCTTTTGAAGTTTAAAATCTTTGCATATATATTCCTTCTCGAAAATAAAAAATAAAAAATTGCACTTATATGCTGACTATGCTGAATCAGGGATATTTCTGTATTTAGCTAAGTTTCATATCCTGATTTTGAGGTGTGCAAATTCGAAAATTCAAAAATCTTGTCTTCGCGAAGTTCTCTGGTTTGATCTTTCTTGGAGCCTTTCAGGGGGTTTTATTTTGTCAATCATTATCAAAGGTGCCATCATGAGAAATATACCATACACAGAAATGTTGCTCTCTTGTGTGCATATTTCTAATTCCAAATCTACTGCTTTTATTAGCGCTAGAAAGCACTCAGAATTATATGAATCTTGCTGAAACTGTCTAAATCTTGCTTTAACTGATTTAAATGCGATAACAGCTAAGAGTGTGTCTCGTGGTTTGGCATGCAGGTATGTAGATGTCGTCCTTCAATTAATTGACAAGGCTGGTGATTTCGTCAGTGACGACATTTGGTTCCGTGTTGTGCAATTTGTTACAAACAATGAAGATTTACAGGTAACTATAACTGCTCTGCGTATAACTATAACTGCTCTGTGTATACGCTAGCTTGATTTTGGTTTCTTTTTATAATGGACTTCACTTAATAAATTCAAACCCTCCTCAGCCTTATGCAGCTTTGAAGGCCAGAGAATATCTTGATAAACCTGCCATTCATGAAACGATGGTCAAGGTGCGAACCTTCTCTTTTAATACTAATAATAATCTCTCTTTCTCTCGTGTGTGCATGTGCGTGCGCAATGTTATGAACCCTAATGGATTATGTCTGTATACTTATCATCCTAGATTTGTTGCTGGCTGATAATTGGAATGGGTACTCCAACCTAAGTCACTTAGACATGCAATAGTTACATGAACATGATTTGTTACTTGTATATAAACTTAATTAAAGGATTTTTCTTGGAGGTTGACAATTTAATTAAAGACGTGTGCATAAGAAAGGAAACATAAACTGTGGATATCTGACTGGCAACTGCCAAGTGAAGAATGAGTAGTTACCTTATGACACAAGTTTGGAAGAGATGGTGGCTTGAACTGTTCATGAGACAGAAATAGCTTGCATCTTGATTAAATCATGCCTGTATACCAAGAACAGGTTTGAGTCTCAAGGATCACAATTTAAGACATGTTGTCAACACTTTGAGACGTGGCTTGGTGCCTGCATTTTACAGGGAGGCCTACTGTTTTCTTTTTAAATGGAGGGACGTCTACTGTTGATCCAAGTCATTTGATTAGTTCATTTATCTCAACCTGACCTGGGTGTCCTAATTTTATCTTAAAGCTAGATTTGCATCACCTTATCATAGAAACTTTATGCTATTTCATTTGCTCTTCCAGGCTTGTTCGGTGAATTATCACTCCAAATCCCTCAATTTTTATTTTCCTAGAAATGCCTGCACACCAGAGAACTAGGGCCTAAAATCCCCTTCATTAACATCAAAACTAGCAATAATTCATAAATATGAGTCTAAGTTAGCTAATTTGAGTCATGGACTATTTTAGCTTCTTTTGTGCTCAAATTGTGCCCATCTTTGGGGAACAAGGAGCTGGTGAGGAACCTATGAGAGAGTCAGTTCGATGATTCCGTGCATGGGTCCCACGAATCCATAAACAATGTGGGGGAATTCAGCCGCAAAGCTGTCCGTGTCTACCTTCTCGTATGGAAGGTATTTATCTTATTTGTTAGTGTGATACCACCTTTATCCCTCCGGCTTCGCAATTCTATTGCTTTAAGATTAGTTGGTCTTACATTCCCATTGTGTTACTACCCATGCTTGCAATTGCGCTTAGAGCCCTCGTTGAGCCTCATTCTCAAATAGGGCATGAGCTCGTGATTCATTGTTGCCTTTGTGAATAGTAGGTAGTTAAATAAACTCCGATGTACTTTTTCTGTGACTTGCACAGTACAGCTCGTGTAGTGTCTCGTGCCTCCTGGGTTATAACAGCGCCAAACTACAATAGTTTCACACGGATGGCTTAATACGGCTCGTACTATGGAAGTATGATTCATATGTACAAAAGCCATAAATACTATTTACTAGGTATTTATGGATGGTCCTACCAAATTTGGAGTCAAAAAGTTTCAGACAGGCATATTTACAAACTATTCATGGCCTTATGCTCATGAAAAACTGAGAAAAGTACTGAATTTCTTTTACTGAAAGAGGCACATATCAATCTTTCTCTAATTGATATCTTTCAAGGAGTTATAACGTACGCCTAGAACATTAAAGATATTGTTGCAATTTGCAAACAAAAGTCGGCTACCAGAGTATAGGACAATTTCACTCACTGAGGCGTAAGTTTATAATTATGATTTCAACTGCAAATTCTGATTTTGTTGTTGTGATCAGGAGTAGCTAAATCCCATAACTAGGGTTGTGGGAATCATGATAAATTAACGAAGTAAGTTAACCTAAAAAGTGATTCTTGAACGGTATGCATGCATGTTCTAATGTTTAGTTGCCTCAGCCAGAGGTAAGCACCCCAGAGGCAAGAGCTAAAATAATCTTCTTTGTGATTTTGTTTTGAATTAAGATGCATCTGTTGTCCTTTTGTTGTCAGTTTGAAAAAGAAAAAAAATTATTGGGAAAGCTGATTGAAAATTTAAGTTATGCTATCTGATGGAGTAGGTCAGTGCATATATCCTTGGAGAATACAGCCATCTTCTGGCTAGAAGGCCTGGGAGTAGTCCAAAGGAAATCTTTAGCATCATTCATGAGAAGCTCCCTACTGTTACGTAAGGACATTGAGTGTTTGATCTCATTTTTTTCATTGTTCTCTATTCTCCTGTCTGTTATTTTACATAAACTATGCTATTCAGGACTTCAACAATTCCTATTCTTCTGTCAACATATGCCAAGATCTTGATGCATACACAGCCACCAGATCCGGAGCTACAGAATCAGATTTGGGCAATATTCAGGAAGTAAGATAGTTCTGTTCATCCTGTAAGGTCGTTTTTCTTCTGCGGATATATCCGAAGGTATTGCAATAATTGCTAGAGCTGCACAATATCCCAGATATGAAGGCTGCATCGATGTAGAGATACAGCAACGGGCTGTGGAATACTTTGAGTTGAGTAAGAAAGGTGCAGCTTTGATGGACATCTTAGCTGAAATGCCAAAGTTCCCGGAGCGACAGGTATTCATGCAGGACTTCTCGACTTTGATTATTTATATCTGCAGTATTCTAATAATTGATGTATTGGTTCAATGTTAAGAGTACTCCTTTTGCACCATATAATGTAATCTTTCAACTGTGCAGTATGCTATTGCCCTGTTATTTTATTTCCATTTTTAATCATTGGTGTTAAGCCAAAATATTCTCTTTACAATGTAGTCGTCACTGATTAAGAAAGCTGATACTGAGGCTGATACGGCTGACCAAAGTGCAATCAAGTTACGTGCACAACAGCAAAATTCTAATGCTTTAGTAGTGACAGACCAACACCCTGCTAATGGAACTCCACTAGTCAGCCAGCTAGGTCCAGTAAAAGTTCCAAGCATGAGCAATGTGGTAATTTGTCTCTGACCATTTAGTAAAACATTGAGGATTTAATTTCTTACGTTTTCATTATTAGATGGTAATCAACAATTTATTTATTTTCAGGAATGTGATTCAGCGGGTCAAAGGGAAGCTCAGTCAAATGGAACTTTGACTGTTGGGGATCCTCAACCCCCTTCAACCCCTTCGCCTGATCTCCTTGGTGATGTTTTAAGTCCTCTAGCTATTGAGGGCCCTCAGCTTGCTGAGAACCAATCTAACCATAGTTTGGGTGCTGGTGTTAAAGGTGCTGCAATTGCGGAGGAGACGCTAGCACTTGCACCTATTGAAGAACCGATGAACACCGTCCAGGCACTGCTTTCTTTAATGATTGTTAATATGCTTTACCCTTTTGCTTTAAAATTATAACTCCTAATTTAGTGATAGGAATATGCTGCCATTTCTTTTTCAGTTTCTGGTTCATTTGATTCTTTTACCAAATTCAGGTCTCTCAATTCATCATATTTTCCTATTCTTGAAAGTTGTAAGAGAGTTGTAGTTAATTTTGCTGAGAGCTGCTGGGATAAGCTTTAAAAAGTGTTTGTCTAGTATCAGTAGCACTTTTGCCCATGACCCTAAATACATTTTCATTACCATTTGCCAGTAGAAGCACTTCTATTTCATGCTTTGCAAAATTAGCTAATGTTGTCACCTTTGTAATTAAGGGAAATTTTTGCTGCACGATTTTTATTCTGATGCCTTCATATTCAGAAACTCCTGCTAATTCTTTTCTTTTTGACTTGGTTTGAAATGTTTTTCCTTGTGCTGAGGATCTATTGGGAACAACCTCTCTACCTACGAAGGTAGGGGTAAGGTTTGCGTACACTTTACTCTCTCCAAACCACACCTGTGGTACTACACTGGCCATGTTGTTGTTGTTGTCACCTATTCAGAAGTAATATTATTTTGACAGTCTTACCTTGTTGTAGCCAATAGGAAACATTGCAGAGAGGTTTCATGCCTTGTGCCTTAAAGATAGTGGTGTATTATATGAGGATCCATACATTCAGGTAGATGAGCAAGCCAGAGTTATTGTTTCAACTGTCGTGTGATGACTTCTATGCACTTATTTTTTTCGTTGGCACAATTCTAGATTGGCACAAAAGCAGATTGGCGGGCTCATCTTGGACGGCTTGTCCTGTTCTTGGGAAATAAGAATACGTCTCCACTTGCTTCAGTGCAGGCTATAATAATGTCTCCATCTCATTTGAGGACAGAACTATCATTAGTACCTGAGACTATTCCACCACGTGCGCAGGTCAGATAGTTAATTTATTTGTCCAACTTATTTGATTGTCGTTTTATCTTATAATCTACAATCAAATGAAATTTCTGCAGGTTCAATGCCCACTTGAAGTTGTTAATGTTGAGATTTATAGGTTTAGATGATAGGGCCTATTTTTATTTTTGGTTCCCTTCAAATTTTGATCTTCATTTAGTCAGGCCTTTACACCATTGGTTTGTGTAGTGTCAATAGCGCAAGTCATTGTAAGTGCGGAACTCATTTGGTATGAATTCTTTATGAATTTTTTTTTAAATGGTCTGGGATAGATGTGATAACCTAGTTCTAAGGGCCTGTCACCTTCAATCGTGAGATTGGAGATGCAAGCTACCTAGGGAACAAGTGATAAAAGCCTTTCTCCTGGGTTGGGGGTTGGGGGGTTGAGGTTGGAGTATAATGGTCTGTCCGTCTGTCATTTTTAAGTCCATTTTGTATTTTTTTTTTGAACTTTGTTGTGCATTTTACAGGTTAATGTTAAACTTCGCCTCCCCGCTGTCTTGAATAAGTTTTTTCAGCCTATCACAGTATCTGCAGAAGAATTTTTCCCACAATGGAGATCGCTATCTGGGCCACCTTTGAAGCTCCAAGAAGTGGTCTGTCCATTTCCTTTGTTGAACTTTAGCAATATACTTGTATATGGAAATGTTCTCTGAAGAGTGTATAATTAAGTACATCACAAATCACGAACGAATACCTGGATTGCTATCTCAGTCTTACATGCGCATATCGATATCTGAAACATGGCCTCAAACCTTATTATTCTAATTTGACCAGGTTAGAGGTGTAAGACCAATGGCACTTCTTGAAATGGCAAACTTGTTCAATAGTTTCCAATTGATTGTGTGTCCAGGACTTGTGAGTTTCTGGTCTTTCATCTATTTTGTCTTGTTACCTTCTTGATTTTGACCTTCATATTTCCTCATTATTTTTTTATTTTTTTTTTTTAAATTTCTTATTCAGGATCCAAATCCAAATAATTTGGTTGCTAGCACAACTTTCTATTCAGAGAGTACGCGAGCAATGTTGTGTTTGGTAAGGAAATGGTCTTGCAGTACCTGCTGCCTTAATGCTTTAAAATATCATAAATTTTATTGATTTGTATGTATAATATGAGAAAGTGTCAAAAGTATATATATCAATATAGGAATTAGCATATCATATCGCATTCTCTTTTGGCAATTTGCCTGATACCTGTATCAAGTAGAGCAGTTTGTCCAAGAAGAACTTAAATTACAGTTGTCAGAGGTTTTCATTGCTTCATATGAGAAGATGGAGTTTGTGGTTTCTTGGAATAATACTTCCACCAGAAAACAAGTGAGAAATTAACTTATTTTCAAAATAACATTTCTCTCGTGCCAAACATATCAGTCATTTTTATGCTTTATCATTCAGTTTAAAATGGAAAAGTACTCTAGAATGTTATCTAACATCTTTAGTTGTGGTATTCAGGTAAGAATAGAAACGGATCCTGCTGATAGAACTCAACTGCGTATGACAGTTGCTTCTGGAGATCCTGCACTGACATTCGAGTAAGAGCAAAATGTACTTTCTAATATTATCTTTAATGTGTCCATTACTGACTTATAAATCACCTATGGATTCTCTTCTAACTATATGTAGGTTGAAGGAGTTCTTGAAGGAACAGTTGGTTAGTATCCCTGCAGCTCCTCGGGCAGCTACACTACCCGTACCTGCACAACCTCAGCCAGCAAGCCCACCACCACCAGCATCAGATCCTGGAGCATTGCTTGCCGGTTTGCTATAAGTGGCTTCAAATATGTTTGAGAATTATATCCAGAGTCGGCAGTTGTAAAATTTGTTCATAATACAAGTTGAAACGTCCCCAAAAGGCAAGATTGGCACCTAACAACGCGATGCAAGGGCTGGCGGAAACAAGGGTGACACTGTCTGATCGATATAGCACGTGATTGGAATTCCTGGGAAGAGTTCAGATGAAATTTTGATATTCTTTTGCACAATTATGTTGTGCTTTGTTGAGATTTATAGGTTTAGATGATAGGGCCTATTTTTATTTTTGGTTCCCTTCAAATTTTGATCTTCATTTAGTCAGGCCTTTACACCATTGGTTTGTGTAGTGTCAATAGCGCAAGTCATTGTAAGTGCTGCTTTGGTATGTTCCTGTGTATACTACAAGAATTATGATGAGGAAAAAGAAGTATTTGGAGTTGATTGTCTTATCTTGTGGTATGTGAAAAGGTAGAGAGACTATTTCCGATGGATCCTTGCCTCAAGAACACAACTCATTTCTATGATAGTTTCTCAATATATTTTTATTGAAGCAACAACAGCACTCTACAAGTCACACAAAAAAAATTGAGAAAATCACCTAATGTGATCCCTAGCAAATGCTAAAAAAATGCGCGTGGATCATGGTGAGGCAATACGTGTTATTTCCATAGGTCATTATGGTCATTACTATGCATGTAGCAAATCCACGGGGCTTGAACCACTCAATTGAAATTAACTAATTTTTCTTTGGTGTGTGTGTTAACCTATTGATTTTTTGATGGTATAGATTTTGATCAATTTTATCGCAAAATTTTTATATGGGCCAAACAAAAGGAAACATGCGATCCTAGACAGTTTTTCAAGGGTGTTAGCCCGCGGTTTGTGGCGTTACCTAGGGATTCGGGCCAACTTTTCCAAAAAAATTACACTGACACGTCTGAAATGAGCTCGGTTAGAAGCCCAAGTGGCACGGCGTCGCTGTAAGATGCCTAGTAGGATTTTATGGGCCAAGTAAAAGGAAACACACAATTTTTGTAGTTATTGTGGGTGTTAACTCACGGTTTGTAGCCCTGCTCGGGTATTGGGGTCAACTTTCCAGAAAAATTACACCGATCCGTCCGTAATGAGCCGGACAAGAGTCCCTAGTGGCCCGGTGGCACCACAAGACGCCTAGTAGAATTTTATGGGCTAATCAACAGGAAACAACCGATTTTGGGTGGGTTGGGGACGAGCCCGACAAGCGGCCCAGGTGGTCCGGCGGTGTTGACGGGGCCCTGGTAGGATTTTATGGCCCAAGGAAGGAGAAACAGTTGATTTCGGCCATTTTTCGTGGGTGTTAGCCCACGAATTCTGGCGCCATCTGGGGTTCCGGGCGAAGAATCTCGAAAAATCATACGGGTGGGTCGAGGACGAGCCCGGCAAGTGGCCCAGGTGGTCCGGCGGCATTGGTGGGGCCCTGGTAGGATTTTATGGCCCAAGGAAGGAGAAACAGGCGATTTCTGCCATTTTCCGTGGGTGTTAGCCCACGGATTCTGGCGTTTGGGTTTTATGGTTAAGAATGCGAAACAGTCATTTCGATTTTTCGTGGTTGAGTCCACGTATTCTGGGGTCCTCTGGGGTTTTGAGCGAAGAATCCTGAAAAATCATATGGGTTGGTCGGGGATGAGCCCTGCAAGTGGTCCAGGTGGTCCTGTGTCGTTGGCGGGGCCCTGGTAGGATTTTATGGCCCAAGGAAGGAGAAACAGGCGATTTCGGCCATTTTTCGTGGGTGTTAGCCCACAAATTCTGGCGCCATCTGGGGTTTCGGGCGAAAAATCCCAAAAAATCATACGGGTGGGTCGGGGACGAGCCCGGCAAGCGGCCCAGGTGGTCCGACAGCATTGGCGGGGCCCTGGTAGGATTTTATGGCCCAAGGAAGGAGAAACAGGCGATTTCGGCCATTTTTCGTGGGTGTTAGCCCACGGATTCTGGTGCCATCTGGGGTTCCGGGCGAAGAATCCCAAAAAATCATATGGGTGGGTCGGGGACAAGCCCGGCAAGCGGCCCAGGTGGTCCAGCGGCATTGGCGGGGCCCTGGTAGGATTTTATGGCCCAAGGAAGGAGAAACAGGCGATTTCGGCCATTTTCTGTGGGTGTTAGCCCACGGATTCTGGCGCCATCTGGGGTTCCGGGTGAAGAATCCCAAAAAATCATATGGGTGGGTCGGGGATGAGCTCGGCAAGCGGCCCAGGTGGTCCAGCGGCGTTGGCGGGGCCCTGGTAGGATTTTATGGCCCAAGGAAGGAGAAACAGGCGATTTCAGCCATTTTTCGTGGGTGTTAGCCCACGAATTCTGGCACCATCTGGGGTTTCGGGCGAAGAATCCCAAAAATTTATATGGGTGGGTCAGGAACGAGCCCAGCAAGCGGCCCAGGTGGTCCGGCGGTGTTGGCGGGGCCCTGGTAGGATTTTATGGCCCAAGGAAGGAGAAACAGGCGATTTCGGTCATTTTTCGTGGGTAAGTACTAGCCCATGAATTGTGGCTCCATCTGGTTTTGCGATGTTGGTGGGTCCCTAATAGGCTTTTATAGCCTAAAGAAAGAGAAATAGGCAATTTCGGCCATTTTTCGTGGGTGTTAGCCCACGAATTCTGGCGTCATCTGGGGTTCCGGGCGAAGAATCCCAAAAACTCATACAGGTGGGTCGGGTACGATCCCGACAAGCAGTCCAGGTGGTCCGGCGGCGATGGAGGGGCCCTAGTAGGATTTTATGGCCCAAGGAAGGAGAAACAAGCGATTTCGGCCATTTTTAATAGGTGTTAGCCCACGCAATTTTGGCCATTTTCCGTGGGTGTTAGCCCACGGATTCTGGCGCCATCTGGGGTTCTGGGTGAATAATCCTGGAAAATTATACTGCGTGGGTTGGGGACGAGCCCGACAAGTGGCCAAGGTGGTCTGGCAGCGTTAGCGGGGCCAGTGTAGGATTTTATGGCCCAAGGAAGGAGAAATAGGCGATTTTGGTCATTTTCTGTGGGTGTTAGCCCACGGATTCTGGCGCCATCTGGGGTTCCGGGCGAAGAATCCCAAAAAATCATATGGGTGGGTCGGGGACGAGCCCGGCAAGCGGTCCAGGTGGTCCGGCGGCGTTGGCGTGGCCCTGGTAGGATTTTATGGCCCGAGGAAGGAGAAACAGGCGATTTCGACCATTTTCCATGGGTGTTAGCCCACGGATTCTGGCGCCATCTGGGGTTTCAGGCGAAGAATCCCCAAAACTCGTACGGGTGGGTTGGGGACGAGCTCGGCAAGCAGTCCAGGTGGTCCTGCGACGTTGCGCGTGGCTCGTATAGGATTTTATGGCAGTTTCGTGCGAATTATTTCCATAGGTCGTACGGGTGGGTCGGTCATTAGCTCTGCAAGCGGTCCAGGTGGTCCGGCGGCGTTGGCGAGGCCCTGGTAGGATTTTATGGCCCAAGGAAGAAGAAACAGGTGATTTTAGTCATTTTTCGTGGGTGTTAGCCCACAGATTCTGGCGCCATCCTGGGATTCCGGGTGAAGAATCCCAAAAAATCATACGGGTGGGTCGGGGACGAGCCCGGCAAGTAGTCCAGGTGGTCCGGCGGCGTTGGCGGGGCCCTAGTAGGATTTTATGGCCCAAGGAAGGAGAAACAAGCGATTTCGGCCATTTTCCGTGGGTGTTATCCCACGAATTCTGGCGCCTTCTGGGGTTTCGGGCGAATAATCTCAAAAATTATATGGATGGGTCGGGGACGAGCTCGGCAAGCGGCCCATGTGGTCCGGCGGCATTCTGGGGTTTGGGGCGAATAATCTCAAAAATTATTTGGTGGGGTCGGGGACGAGCTCGGCAAGCGGCCCATGTGGTCCGGCGGCATTGGCGGCGCCCTGGTAGGATTTTATGGCCCAAGGAAGGAGAAATAGGCGATTTTGATCATTTTCGGTGAGTTTTAGCCCACAGATTCTGGCGCCAACTGGGGTTCTGGGTGAAGAATCCTGAAAAATCGTACGGGTAGGTCGGGGACGAGCCCGACAAGCAACCCAAGTGGTCTAGCTGCGTTGGAGGGGCCATAGTAGGATTTTATGGCCTAAGAAAGGAGAAACAAGCAATTTCGGCCATTTTTTGTGGGTGTTAGCCCACGGATTCTGGCGCCATCTGGGGTTCCAGGTGAAGAATCCCAAAAAATTATATGGGTGGGTCGGGGACGAGTTCGACAAGCGGCCCAGGTGGTCCGGCGGCGTGTGCGGGGCCCTGATAGGAGTTTATATCCCAAGGAAGGAGAAACAAGCAATTTCGACCATTTTTCGTGGGTCTTGCCCACGGATTCTGGCGCAATCTGGGGTTTCGGGCGAAGAAGAACAAGTCCGGCAAGCGGCCCAGGTG
>DF361162.1:35538-54276 GCA_000787875.1 Solanum virginianum | reverse complement strand
CATGAGTGAACAGAGAAACACTTTTGGGACTTCATAATTTGTTATTTTTACATTGAAAAATAATACATTTTGATTTCTTATGGAGAATTTTGGATTTCTTGTTCTTAATTTCATCATTGTAAGTGTTCAATTATGCTATTCTATATCATGATTTGTTTTTCTACAATGATTATGCATAACTAAATTCACAACTAGGGTTATGGGAACCATGAAGAAAAGGGAACCATGAAGAACTAACAAGGTAAAATTGAATGACCCATAATTCTTAGAAAGTGTGCATGCATGTATTAATTATTTCTCTTTATTTTGATTGCTTTTTAATGGTGGCCAATGTAAGAACCAGCCTAATTCTTACTGACTTGTTAATAGTAGTAATGAATAGGCAAAAAGATTAATTCACAGGATATGATGTGATCCCTCTCATCTAATCAACCAAACTCAATCAAAAGGAGGTTGTACTGGAACAAAAGTTAAGGTTTAGTAATGTCACACTGTGGGATGGATCAAATCACTTATTGAAATTTTCCTTTCACCTGGATCAAAGGGTTTGGTAAACTTAACTTACTGTTTTCCATGGTACACACTAGAAAATATTACGATTATTCGATGATATAAAGTTAGGAATTCACGGAGAACACAATACACTAGTTATTTCTCTCAGTATTTTCACAACACTTCCTTCTAGTTTAGGTTTTATTTTCTTGCAATTAAAAACTCCACCGCTCTTTTGTGAGATAAGTAGGTTAATCCATTCCACTTGCTTACTATTATTCCAGGTCTAAACTATATTACTTATGGGTTCGACGTTAAGCTTGGTTAGGTCTTATATGTTGACAACAACTACTTAAGCATTAGAAAAGGAGGTGTGGGTTGGGCAACATCATCAATCCCACGATTAATAAGGTCTATACATGGAATAATTACATGCAATTTGGATGAGTTAATCCACTTCTTTACCAAAGGGGGTTTAGTAAAATGCAATAAAAAACATAAACTAGAATCAAGTCGTCAATTGCAAGTGTTGTGAAATTAGCGAGGGATGTAACCAGAGTATTGTATCTCCTATGGATTCCTAACTCAGTATAACATATAGACCTAGTTAGTTATATTCACCTAACACTTTGATCCAAGTGTTAAGATTTCATCACGTGATTTGATCTATCCTTGAGTTGTTGCATTACTAACCCTTACCTATGTCACAGTACAACCCCAAGCGTTAAGATTTCATCACGTGATTTGAACTATCCTTGAGTTGTTGCATTACTAACCCTTACCTGTGTCACAGTACAACCATTCGTTGATCCATTCAAGTTGATTAGATGAGAGTAATCACATCAAATCCTATTAATTATCCCTTATCCCATTCATTACCCCCTTTAATCCATTGTGTAAGATTTGGGAGAATTGTAACGTTAGCCACCTTTGGAAAACATTCATATTAATGAGATAATGTAATAACCCCTAGCTTAGTAGCCCTATATAAAAAATATTTGGACTGAAAATTGACCTAGAGAGATGTTTATGGGACCACTTACGGCCTATAAGATGACATACAGTCTGTAAGTTTGGTTCATAAACATAGAACTTTAAGAAGGGGAAAAGTGTCCTAGTTTGGGCAACCCACATGCCAAGTGATAGCCTGTAGAGTATCTTATAGCCCGTACATGGTTTTGTGAGTGGGATCCAAGATATGAAGGAAATTTGTAGTTTTTAAGGAGGTAGTATATGAGTTATTAGACAGCCCATGGAATTTGTTACAACCTGTTTAGACCTTTTGTCGAGAGCTCCAAGGATGAGAAAAAAAATGGTCAAGTGTGAAAGGATTCTACGAGTCCAACCATAGCCTATAAGAATTTTCAACACCTATTATATTGATCGTGGGTTTCAACTCAGTGAAATTCTGTTTTGAGGATTTCCTGGTGTGTCATCAGATGAGGGGTCTTATGGACCTTAAGTAAACCTACAGTCCATAATCGGGGTTCCATAAGTCACTTTCGATAATTTTTAATAAGGCATAATTTGGTCGTTTCGTACAATTCTGTTTCTATAGTGCATCATTTGAGGAACGAAAATGGGACCTATATTAATGTTCAATCCCTAGAAACATCCATCATTCTCTCATTCCTTTAATTACAGAATTCCTAAGGCAAGAGCTCTTAAGAACAATAGCAGGTGCCACGACCCAAGACTAGGGCATAGACGTGACAAGGCGAATAGAAAACCCAAAGGCAACCCACTAGTTAAGCTCTTAAGAACAATAGCAGGTGCCACGACCCAAGACTAGGGCATAGACGTGACAAGGCGAATAGAAAACCCAAAGGCAACCCAAGCAAGCCTCTTAATATATCATTTCACATCCTTGGTTACGTTATATAAAACAAACATTTAATAAATAATTCTAGGGGAATAGGGGCTTATGAGTCACACTATGAGGATAGATAGGGAAAAGGGATTTGCATGAATCATAAAACAAGCATGTACTAAGGTGATGGTAAGTAGGACTCAAGCTATGAGCAAATAAGGACTTAGTACTTTCATCACTTCCCAACAATATCAATATCATAAAATAGCATCACATAAGGGATAGGGTTTAAGGGATAAGTCTCTATAAAACCTCAACATCAAATTTGTCATGGCCCGAGCCTAAGACCTAGAAGTGATATGACAAATTAGAACCCGAAAGAACCCAAATAAGCCTCTTAGCATATCAATCGCACATCCTTGGTCACGGAGGCAAAGTTAAAAACATCAAGAGAGTATAAATAAGGATAAAGGCACTAAGGGAAGTCTTTAATAGCATAAATCACAGAAGAGTCAAAGCTCAAGAATAATTACATCACTTGTCTAACAACATCTCTAAACATAGAATGGGTGGGGGTCAAGATACTTTCTGGGCTCACCCTCATAGTATCAAGGGGTCAACATAAAGAAAAAAAATAAGCAAGAGTAGCATAGATAGTCTCCCCAATCTTGATGACTTACTAAAGTTTATCTTCAAGATTAAAATCTAGCCACGTGGAGGACAATCGTGAGGAGCTCTGGTTCCTACATGGTAACATCAAGTAGGCATAGAATATGCATTAGTATGTTTGAATGTTCTAAGTATGTAAGATGCATTGCAACAAGTGATAGGCAACATAATAAAAATGCATAAGCATAAGTAAGAGATTGTGTAATATCTATATGGCATGCATGATCAATACTTGAAGTAAAACATGCTTAGTAAAAATCAAGGAATGTAAATTC
This sequence comes from Solanum virginianum, assembly GCA_000787875.1. Classification (NCBI taxonomy): domain Eukaryota; kingdom Viridiplantae; phylum Streptophyta; class Magnoliopsida; order Solanales; family Solanaceae; genus Solanum; species Solanum virginianum. The sequence goes on along the minus strand of DF361162.1, from coordinate 51,030 downwards.
AATGTGGAACATATATACGGTCGAACCTTACACAAACATGCTTGAGATGGGCCACATAGCCAGCCACTCGCCTTACAATATAACCTTTTCCAGAGAATGTTATCAATACCCGTACCTTACGACATTATCTTTTTTGTAGGTAGCATAACACGTCCCCAACTTTATGATATAATATTATAGCTGGAAACTATGAATCATTCTACCTTATGATAGAATCTTTTCAGTAGGCACCATAAATTGTACCTTACGGCATGACCTTTTTGGTAGGCATCATAGGATGTCTTTACCTTATGATATAATCTTTTTTGTACGAGCCATGAGTCATTCTATCTTACGGCATAGCCTTTTTGGTAGATCTTATAGAATATCCATACCTTACAATATAATCTTTTCAGTAGGAGTCATGAAAATAGCTCATCAAACCATCATATTCAAGTATCAAGAAAGAATTTGTCATTTTCCGAACAACACAACAAACATAGGAGCCCAATAATTCACTTGCAATGTCATACATTCCGATAATCATCATAAAGTCAGTTGTCTTATAAACCATGCAATAGGCCATCAATAAATCAAGAATCCTTAACTAGATAATTTATCAAACACTTGGCGATGTGTAATACTATTCAATTATCTAAGGATATCACCCTCCCTCACTCTCACTTGGGTAAAAGAAACTAGACTGAAGATCAATCTCAGAAAAGAAATGACTAGCCTCAATGTCATGCAATTCAAGAGTGAATTCATATGAGAAAACTTCATGTAAATCAACCAGCCAACAATAGGTAACACATTATGCAAGATACATTGAAACCCCTCATTAAATCTCATAATAGATTATAGATTCATAGCTCAAAACATGCTTAAATAGTCAACATTTTATAAATACCCAACATAGTTCATAGTCAAATTCATAATAAGAAGTACTAATAGATAAATCAACTTGAAAATATGCAATTTACATAAAAAGGACAGTTGGGCACCATGGGTGAAAGGACCCAATGGTTGACACCTGCATACCTCAAATTTGGGGATTTCCATGATGAAGATTTGAGTGAGAAATTGAAGCTAGAATGAATTTCTTGATATCCAGAAATGATTTTGTGACACTTGAATTTGGATGAAATATTTAGCTGTGTTAGAGAGGGTTTTGGGGAATGTCTTGAATGATATGGGGTTATAAAATGACTAAGTATATATGTTTATGCATATGAGGGTTTAGGTCTAAGGCCCTAAATCCTTAGGATGAAGTAATTTTGGGACACAAAAATATATCCTCTAAGGCGGACTGGCACCTGTTGCCGATAAGGCCCGCAAGAACCGTCCAATATGTGCCACCATGATTCCTCCAAAATTTTGGGCATTTAGGACCAGTCACCCCATCATCACCCCCTTGAAGCCTTGGGTTAGGTGCCCCATACTTTGCAACCCTCCTATTTGGAGCACTAAAGAATCTTTGGCAATATAATGAATTCCACCTTCAGTATGCCTTTAAAATGGTAAATAGCACTAGTTAGCCAAAAGGAAAAGCATATGACTAGGCCATTGGGGCCACGCTGTTTGAAATACAAAACATGCCCACACTTTAACTTACATAGTCTACAAAGCCTCTAAATAGGGAAAATATCTTATAAGGGTTGGGTGGGCGCGGACCTCTTCGTTTTTTGCAAATTTGCGAAAACAAATTCTTGCTATAGGTCCTCTAAAATTGGGGTTATAACCATTTCTCACACAACTTTACCCCCTAATCACAAAATGTAAAGTAAGATTTTTAATATTACGCACAAATTTTGAGATATAAGGAAATTACGATTATGAGCATTTCTGAGGCACATTTTCAAGCACTTTTTAGGGCGTTTTGAATATCTCCCCCTTGAGAACATTCATCCTCGAATGTCAAAGAAGTGTACATGAGAGAAGTAATAATAAAGAATTCAGCCCGACATGAATGTAACAAATACACTTAAACATCATTTTCAAAAATCTCAACATGAATGTTAAAATCACCATAAACTCGTCAACACACACATGAATCCATGCTACATGATATAGAGGCTGAAACATAAGACTTAAAATTGAAGAAAGGACTTAGTTTGCTATCTCAAGCCTTAATAGAATGTAAGTGGTATGGATATCGCTTCTTCATGCCCGCTTTGGCTCCCCAAATGGCACTTTCAATTTATTGATGCCTCCAAAAATCCTTGATGGAGGCTATACCTGCGATCCTCAACTTGTTCACATGTCTACACAATATCTTCACCGGGACTGCCTCATAGATCAACTCATCTTCCACAACACCAACAACCTTAAAAAGTCCTATAGCACTCGGGCCACCAACACATCTTCTCAACATAGATACATGAAAGACCAAGTGAACCATATCCATTCCTATAGGCAATCCTAATTCATAAGAAATTTTACCAATCCCCCCCAACACTCTATAAGGACCCACAAATCTTAGGCTCAATTCCTTTTTCTTGCCAAATTAGATCACACCCTTCATAGGTGGTACTTTCAAGGAACGCAATCATCAACACAAGCATACATAGCCTACGCTAGTACCTAAGAACACCATCTCCCTATTGGGAGAAAACCTACAGTTCACTACCTACCACCAAAACATTAAACTCTTGCAACGCGGAATCATTGTCTTTCTTTACCCTGACCCTTTCAATCAAATAAGATTTGGAACCATTAAAACCACCATACTACCATTCTCAACTTCATCGAACCTCATTCCCAACCTAGCCAATCATTAGACTTCTCTAACCACTTCCTTGATACCCATAATTTACAATATTATATTTAGTAAACAATCTTTCATCTCTCAAAATTTGCTATATCTTTCTCAAATGACTCACAAACTCTTCTTCATTCCAAATATAAGTCAATATACCATCCGTAAATTACCAAACACATAACAAGGTAGGGTTTAAAGACCCTAATCATGAGATCTATAAACATAGTCAATGCACTACTCAACCAAAAAACTCCACAATGACTCAAAATGCTCACTCTTAGTCCAAAAAGATATCTAAGGATATCACCCTCCCTCACTCTCACTTGGGTAAAAGAAACTAGACTGAAGATCAATCTCAGAAAAGAAATGACTAGCCTCTTGTAGTTATTCAAATGGTTCAGCTATCTTTAACCATCACGTTATAACCTTACGGGCTCTACACTCATTGAAACCATAATATGCATGTAACCAATCCACCCCAAGACCTCCAAATCCACCAAGCCAAGCTCAAAAAACACATAAGATAAGACACTATGCAATAAGGACATGAGACAACCCCTATAGGCTTTTCTAACAATAATACTCTCACTAATGGAGCAGACACCAAAAGGGTTCACATAACAATTCAGAACACACATAAAACTTACTATCAACAAAGGAATAATGAAAGAAAGAGTGGCTCTAATACCTATCAATGCATGCACATCAAAATCAAAACCTTCAACATACCCATAGAACCAATTATGTCATGGGGCACCCCCTTGTTGGCCTCCTTGAGACCCTTGATCAACATGACCATCTTGCCGATGTGGTCGGCCATCCTTACCCTTGTTGTGAGCATGTAAACAATCCAGAATTTTATGGCCCATCTTACCACACATGAAGCATGCACCCGTGTTCTTCCAATATGTGCCACCATGATTCCTCCAAAATTTTGGGCATTTAGGACCAGTCACCCCATCATCACCCCCTTGAAGCCTTGGGTTAGGTGCCCCATACTTTGCAACCCTCCTATTTGGAGCACTAAAGAATCTTTGGCCTTAAAACTCAATACCTTGTTAGAACCAATCACCCTCAAATTGAGCCCTCTTGGCCTCACCACTCCTTCTCTTTCTAAGCTTTTAATTATTTGGCATAAGTCATGAGGCAGGACAAATCCATATCACCTATCAACATGGCGGCATGACACTCCTAATTCACCAAGTTGGATACACCCATCACAAATTTGTGCTTCCTGAATCTCAGCTCAGCCATCATTTGTGAAGCATAATTGAAGAGTTGGTTGAACTTGAGGGTGTACTCCTTCACACTCATTGATCCATACTATAGGTTCATGAATTCCATCATTTTGTCCTCCTTAGCTCAAGAGGGAAGAACCAGTTAAGAAATGCCGCCTTAAACTCTTCCAAAAGAATAACAACACCATTCCCCTTCTTCTCCTTTCATTGGGCAAGCCAAACATGGGCAACCCCTTTGAGTTGGTAGGCTGCCAACTCCGCTTTCTCCTCTGATATAACCCCAAAAATAGACAACACTTTAACTTCATCAATAAATTCTTGAGGATCCTCATCCACTTTAGACTCATGGAATTCCAGTAGGTTCATTCTAGTAAAAATTCCTCACCCTAGAAGACAAAGTTGGAGCATGAGGGGCTTGGACCCCTTGCTTAATTTTGTTGGTGATTGCATGTGCCAACATAGTAATAGCATTCTGAAACTCAACTTTAGTATCCCCTCCATCTTGAGGAACTTGAGGAGCGGGTAAGCTGGTTTCTTATGAGTGCACTGGCCCTCTGTGGCCCCTTTTTTAAGCGGCATGATCTAGAAGAACAAAGAACATTCATTAGGAGGAAAAATTTACCCTATAACTAAGGCATGATATAGACCATAAAGAAGTGAAATATTTCCTAAAATTCCTCATAGCATCCTATTCATAGATGTGACGCGCTTCACAACCATGAATAAGACTCTATTCGATGCGGTGTGTTGAATTCTGAGGACCATTAACATCCTAATGCTCTGATACAAAGTTTGTCACAATTAAAGCTTAGGGCCTAGATGTGACATGGCGGTTGGGAAGCAGAAGTGACCCAACAAGCCTCTTAGCATATTAATCACACATCCTTTGTTGCAAAAGCAATGTAAACAACATCTAGACAATATAAATAAGGATAAAAGGGACTAAAAGAGCTTTTAATTGCATAAATCATAGAAGAGTCAAAGCTCAAGTATAATTACATCACTTTTCCAACAACACCTCTTAACATAGAACAGGTGGGGGCCAAGACATTTTCCAGGCTCACCCTCATAGTATCAAGGGTTGAACATAAAGAAATAACATAAGCAAGAGTAGCATAACTAGTCTCCCCGAACATAAGGACTGATCAAAGCTTATCTTCATGATGTCAACTCTAACCACGTGGAAGGTAATAGTGAGGAGCTCTGATTCCTACATGGTAACATCATATAGGCATAGAATATGCATTAGTACGTTTGAATGTTCTAAGTATATAAGATGCAATCTAACAAGTAATAGGCAACATAATCAAAATGGATAAGCATAAGCAAGAGATTGTGTAATATTAATATGGCATGTATGATCAATGCTTGAAGTAAAACATGGTTAGTTGTAATTAAAGATCGTAAATTCAATGTGGAACATTTGTATGCTTGAACATTACACAAACATGCTTAAGATGGGTTATATAGCCACCCACTCGCCTTAAGGTATAACTTTTTTAGAGAGTGTTACCAATACCACTACCTTACGATATAATCATTTTTGTTGGTATCATAAGATGTCCCCTAGTTTATGATATAATCTTTTAGATAAGAGCCGTGAATCATTCTACCTTACGATATAATCTTTTTAGTAGAAACCATGAATTGTACCTTATGACATAGCCTTTTCTGTAGGTGTCACAGGATTTCCTTAGCTTACAACAAAATCTTTTCGATAGGAGATATGGGTCATTCTACCTTATGAAAAAGCCTTTTTGGTAGATCTTATAGAATATACATACCTTATGATATAATCATTTTTGTAGTAATCATGAAAATAGCTCATCATACCATCACATTCAAGTATCAAAAAAGACCTTCTCATTTTCTTGAGAACACAACAAGCATGGTAGCCCAACAATTCACTTGCAATGCCATTGTATTTTACAAGAATTTGATACCCATATACATTCCCTTATTCAACATAAAGTCAATTGTCTTATGGACCATGTAATAGGTCATCAATAACTCAAGAATCCTTAACATGACATTTTTCAAACACTTGGCAGGTGTGTAATGCTAGTTCAAATATCATGTAATTGAGAGTGAAATGATGTGAGAAATCTTATTGTAAATCAACCTACCAATACTTGTTAACACCCTCATGCAAGATACATTTAAACCCATTATTAAATCTCATAATAGAATATAGATTCATAGCTCCAAACATCCTTGAATAATCAACATTTTATGAAACCCTAACATAGTTCATTATCAAATTCATAGTAAGAAGTACACATAGATTAATCAACTTGAAAACATCTAATTTACATAAAAAGAAAGGTTGGGCACCATGGGTAAAAAGACCTGATGGTTGAATACCTCAACACAAATGTTCGTTGAAGTTTATGACCTGCTAGATGGCTTATAAAAAATTAAATGAGCAAGGTACATGAGAGATGATATCATACCTTCGGGGCATAAGTGTCCATCAAAGGAGCAGCTCGCTAAAGATCTAGTGAGGAATGAGAATATGGATAAGATGTTAACTTAACTTGACCTCGTGACTAAGCCTGTTATGGGTGGAAAATATAAAAATGTAAATATTGTGGGAGCTGTAAGCGCTGTGATATTTGATAGTGCACCATTTGAAGGTAGTTATAATGAGGAGGTACATTATATCGACAACCAAATTAACAAGGTTAGAACAATAACATTGAATGGCGAGATCGTGCATGGCCTAAGCAACCTCAAGTTTGGGGTTAGAGAAACCATGATGGGATGGGAGATAGGTATGTTCCATCCCGTGACAGGGTGAAAGATACTTACACTATGGTCAATCCATAGAATCTTTGGATTGAAGATATGCTCACTCGAATCTTTAACAAGGTGGAAGTGTTCGATAAAGTCTTTAAGGAGATGAAGTTTGACTTTTCACAATTGAACCAAACAGTGATGTGACATTCAGCTTCTTTTAAGCACTTGGAAACTTAGCTTCCAAACATATCAACTCATTTAAAATAGCGTCCAAAAAGTGGTTTGCTTAGTAACACAGTAGCCAACCCTAAGGTCAATGATCAGCAAAGCTTAGCCATAACTTCTTAGAGTGGAAAAATGGTAGAAGGCATAAAGCCATTGCTTGTTGTTGAAGAAGGCTAGAATATAGTGGAAGAACATGAAAGTGCAATGAGTATTAAAATTATTTAGAGTATAGGTAATGATGATGGTGGTGATGTTCTTGCCAATCCCGAGAGTGACAAACAATAGAAGAGTAGGGATGATGTTGTAAATGTCAAGAAAACATTCCCCAAAAATTCAAGTCCAACTTTGAGGTTGAAAACATCTCAGGTCAAGATTGATCTTCCCTTTCCTTAGACATTGAAGAAGAAAGAGGATGCAAAGTTTCACAAGTTCCTCTATATATTAAATCATTATTGATAACTGTTCTACTTTTGGAATCCTTGACCGAGATTCTAGGTTATGCAAGATATATGAAGGAGTTGGTCACAAAGAAGCAAACCTTTGAGTCTGAGACAATTAAGGTATCTCATAATTATAATATAATCTTAACATAAAAGTTGGTAGTAAAGAAAGAAGAAACAGGTACATTCGCAATCCATGCACTATTGGAGCTTTGAAGCTTTATAAAGCATTATATGAATCATGAGCGAGTACAAACCTAATGTCCCCAGCCATATTTGAAGAAGTATGGTGGATATCTCTTCACCAATAACAATGATGCTACTCATGGACAATCGGTCCATCAAAAGATCAGTTGGCATTTTACACGACGTGTTGGTGAAGATGGACAAGTTTATTCTTCATACTTATTTTTTGATCCTAGATTATGATGTGGATACTGACATACCAATTATATTAAGTTGTCTATTTATAGTCACGAAAAGAGTTATTATGGATATAAAGAGTGGGGACCTTAAGTTTAGAGCAAATGATCAGAAAGTAGTGTTCAACATATACAAAACTCTAAAATTGGGGGAGGCATACTTTGGAGCCAAGTCCAAAAAGGCACCAAAGTGAGGCCAGGTCTGAAGCCATTCATGATCATCTTCACTAAATATCTCAGAGGATACTAGAAATAACAGCCCCGTGATAGTTAAAATAGTTAAATAGACTCAATTTAGAGGGGTAGAAAACAATCATTGAGTCTCAAGTAATGAGTGTTGATTTGTACAGTATTGTGAAAGGAAAAATTGGAGAGGAAAGCTAAGAGGGCAATCAAGTGAAATAATCGGTGGATCACTGAGTTAAAAAAGTGACATTAGTTTGATTGGTTTTTGAGCCAATTGATGACTCCTCAGGTTCTATCAAAATCTGTGGCTAATGTGCAACTCGATGAATCCTTAAAAGAAATTTATGATGGTCATTCTCACAATCCTTCAATGCGAAAAAAGGGTATGCATACTCTTAAAAAAGGTGATCCTTAGCACATATGGCATACTGCTGAATGTATTAGGCGGCATTGTTCGGCATTGCTGAATGTGCACGACTCACCGACCTACTTAAGGCTTTTCATATGCCCTGTTCCTTTTGGTTTTCACCTTCCCTTCTTTGCACTTCCTTCACAAGCCAACATGCCCTTTAAGCTTTTTATTTTAAAATTTCCACAAAAAAGTTGAGGATTTTCATCACCAAAGCATCTTAAACGATTCTCATTGTGCCACACCATTTAAGAGGTATGGTTTTTGTCCTTACTTTACTTCTGTTAGAAGAATACTATTGATAAAAAGGTTGATAAGGGTTTGTGAGTGTACTAATCCTATTTTGTGCTTTAAATCTTCTTGGTAATTATGTGGGTAGACCATTATGGTTGTGCTAAAACCATGTTTTGTTCTTTAAATCTTCTTAGTAATTGTGTGGGTTGACATTTATGGTTGTGCTAAATCTGTTTGTCGAATGTGTGAGTGTTTTATTTTGCATTTTGATTCACTCTAAATATGTTGAAATAGGTAGTGCTTATGATGTTGTCTATGTTTAAGAATGAATAATGTTTTCCCCAATTGTAGAATGTTTGTAGGCATTGTCTAAATTTTATAGTTATCAACTTTTTGAATGCTTTCACTTGAGATAGTACCATGATCATGAGAATGCTTTAATGAAAGTTCTTACTTGATTAAATTGATTGTTCTTATGGGCTATGGATGATGTATGAGTAACCCCTAAACTCATTTGTGTGAAGTGAACTTACCCGATGATAGATTGGGTGATGTCATTCTTAACAGTAAATCATCACTTGAATGAATTTATAGCTATGGAGACCATGTGATTATGATAATTGGTAGATGAGTATGTATTGGTGTTTGATAGTGGGTTAGTGTGTGACTTTCATCCATGTTTTGGTGTAAAATTGATGATCCTGAGTGTATGGATGAATGGCCATACTAGACATCTTCAGCGATGATCATTTTGACACCTATGTGAACTCAATAATGGGCCTAATTATCATATGCATCACCCTATTTGACTGATCTTCATGTTGAATGCTACAACTTTTGCTGATGGAATTTTCCACCATTGAAGTAATTCGGCGCAGCACTAAAAGTGCACCATCATCGCCTAAAGTAGTAACGATCTGAGATCTAAAAATTATGCAAAAAGGGTGATAATCTATTTGACCGTCTAATCAATTCGATGTATCACCGAATATGATCTACAGTAAATAGTCCTATCCACGAAGAATGATTCTTTTATAACTAATTTTGCACCAAATTATTTCACAACTACTACTCACACAATATTTAGAGTTTATTATGCAAAAATTGGCAACACTAAGGAGCTATCACTCAAAGTGGATCCAGAGTAACTAGGGGGGTTGTTATAACCTCTAGAAGAGCAGAAAAAAAAATCTCAATGACCTCATATAGAGGTGCAAGCAAAAGGTAAAAGGAAGGTAGCTGAGTGTCGAGAGTATAACTGTTATGTGGAGTGATCCCTCCATGCAACTTGGACTAGTTCAGATAGTGAGGAAGAGGGAGCTAAGATATCTAAGAGGCATACTTTGGAGCCAAGTCCAAAAAGGCACCAAAGTGAGGCCAGGTCTGAAGCCATTCATGATCATCTTCACTAAATATCTCAGAGGATACTAGAAATAACAGCCCCGTGATAGTTAAAATAGTTAAATAGACTCAATTTAGAGGGGTAGAAAACAATCATTGATGAGAATCAGTTATCAACTAATGGGTGATTGACAAGTACCCAGAGTTTTGGGAAACTCTTAAGTTCTATAACATCCAAATATACACCAAACCTCGGGACCCATATGTGCCTATGTTGGTTGAAGAGTTCTATAGCACTACGATAAGGCTATTGCAAAGATTAAAAGCACGATAAATTAGGTTCTCAAACCTCTTGATGCTATGGAGGTTAAGGGTGTGTAAGTCCTATGAAATCAAACTGAAATTAATGATGTTTTAGGATGTGCACACATAAACAAAAATGACATAATAGATGATAAAGATCCAAAACATTTGAAGATATAAAAGCTTTGTTGGCTTCTATGATTGGGATTCCTGCTCTCTTGTGGTTACAAGAGGGGGCCATTATTGAAAAGAAAGAAATAAACATCCTAGTGAGATTTTGGTTGGGTTTATTAACAACTACTTGATGTCGTCACAAAATAAATCAGTACTTTAACATGCCAAGGTGTTATTAGTTAGGAGTATAATGGATTGCCGATAACTAAACCTTGGCTCAACCACCGCCCCAGAAATTTTCAGAAGGGAAAATAAAGTTCAGACTTGATTACCATTTCCTAGACTCATTACTGCTTTGTGTAAGAGAGCCAGTGTCCCTAAGAACAAAATGACCAAAATGGAGGTAGATCCAGCAACATCTACCAACATCCGTCGGATTAAAGCTGAGTTCCAAAAGGACAAGGAGGATAGGTCAAGGAAGAAGCCGACTGATAAAACACTAGTGGTTGATGTTTGGGTCCCCAAGTCCACCTTTGCATATATGGGCCCTAAGGTAGATATAACATCTCTTTTTCCTACTTTAAATTCATCTCTTACCCCTATTCCCACCATTGGGGCATAGGCAGAGGCACAGACTATAGATGACTAACCCCTACTCAATAGGGGCACTATATTTATGCTGGTTTGACTGGAAAAGTAGCCGATCTTTGTGCAACTAGGATTGAGTCATCTGTTCCTAAGAGAGTTATGGCTACTATACCTAAAATTTAAAAGCCATATTTTGAGGCCTAAGCCAAGTAACGGGAGTTGATGAAGCTACACAAATTTAAGATGGATAGACTCGAGATGATGATTGATGACTATGGGAAGGAGTTGGCCAACTTGAAGGATAGGGTGACAGTTATAGAGAAGGCAGGTGTTGGCAATATGCACATATCATGTTTAAAAGATGATATTGATTTATAGAAGAAAAAGGTTGTAGCCTTTCTGTCTATACACTTGAGCACTTTCTTTGACGGGTTAGAAGATCCACTCAAAATTGATATAGTTGTGGTCCTTGATGATGAGTAGAACATGAATGTTCTGGGTTAAGGCGGTGAAAAAACCTAGGAGATAAGCACCCCAGAGACTCATGAAGATATAGTAGGAGTGGAGCCCAATAAGGAGGACCATAAGGAGCTAGCATAGCTGGAGAGCCAATATATGGACACAATGAAAGCAGCATCTCTTCAAGACAGGTCTATGATAGTCATATCCGGTGTATGTGAGCCTGATATAATACAACCTTTGGTTAATCTTTAGAGTGCACCAGTAGATGAAGGAGTTGATGCCACCATGACCACTTCTAAGCTACACCATCACTATAGCAGGATTGATATAAGCTAGGGGGATTGTCATACTACTTTCTTTCTTTTTATGCTTAATCTCTTCTATCCTTGCAAATTAAGGACAACGTTCTTTTTTTAGGAAAGGGTGAGCATGCGGAGTGCTCTATCTTTTTAGATGACAATTGCATTTTTTTTTATCTATGAGTTTTTTGATAGTGGTGTTTATTTTTATTTGTGGATGAATGTTGACACAATTATAAATTTTTGGGTGGTAAATAAATTTTAATATTGGGTTATAATAAAGTAGTATTTGGTTTGCTATTTTAACTTTTCTTATTTTTGAGTGGAATGGATTAATGATTGCAAATGATATCCTTGAATTTTGGAAAACCCCATACATATGTAAAAACTTGTTCTAATACTAATATCATGTCTTAAGTCCTTAGTAATATGAGCATTAATGTTTCATATCTTTGATTTGGATAGTGCCACTGACGAGGATTTCGGGCAAGGGAAATGATGTCGATAAACCAACAATTGAGATGATAGAGAAATTGCCACCGTCAATTTTGATAAAAAGGTATAAGAAGTTTTCTAGGCCACACCAGGTTTTACCTCTATTTCATAAAGGATTTCTCCAAGATCTCACAGCCCTTATGTAAGTTGCTAGAAAAGATGTGAAGTTTGTATTTGATGATACATGAATACACACCTTCGATGAATTGAAAAGAAGGCCGACCATCAAGCCTATTATTGTTGCTCCAGATTGGTCACCACCATTTGAACTAATATATGATGTGAGTGGGGTTGCACTCAGTGTGGTGTTCTAGCAACAAAGAGGGAGAATCCTATATCCGATCTACTATGCAAGAAAAACACTGAATGTGGCCTAGAAGAATTACACTGTTATCGAACAGGAATTGCTTGCATTGGTGTTTTCTGTTGAAAAATTACATTCATACTTGTTAGGAGCTAAAGTGATTGCGCATACAGACCATGTGATACTCAAATATCTTATGGCAAAGAATTATGCAAAACTAAGATTGATTAGATAGCTACTTCTCTCGCAGGAAATAAATTTTGATATGATTGATAGAAAAGGTTTGGAAAATCAGGTGGCTGATCACCTTTCTAGGTTGGAAGTTGAGGTTATGATGAAGTTTTATGATGGACTAGACGTAAATGACTCATTTCTCGATGAAAGAGTTCTGGCAGCGTCACAAGATCTTATACCTTGGTTTATAGATTATGTTAACTATTTGGTGAGTGATATGGTTCCCTCTAATTTAAACACTTATCAACATCGCAAGTTTATGCATGATGTAAAGAAATTCTTCTAGGATGACCCATATTTGTTTTGTGTTTGTGCGGATGGGATCATCTGTAGATGTGATCCAGAGGTAGAGATGATGAGAATTCTTGAAGCATGTCACTATTCAATGGTGGGTGGTCATCATACTATTGTTCGAACTGCTTATAAAGTGTTGCAATTTGGCTACTATTTTCACTCAACACATCAAGATGCCCATGATTATGTTAAGTCTTGTGACCATTGTCAAAGGGAGGATGGAGTTTCGTGAAGGCACAAACTTTCTCTAAATTCTAATTTGGTCATAGAACAATTTGATGTTTAGGGCATTGATTCTATGAGATCGTTTGTTAGTTCTCATGGTAATAAATACATCCTGGTTGCAGTTGATTATGTCTCAAAGTTGGTGGAGGCCATAGCTTTACCAAACAATGAGGGTAAGAGTGTTATTGGATTTCTCCAAAAAAACATCTTTTCTAGGTTTGGTATGCCACAAGCTATTATTATTGATAGAGGTTCTCATTTTTGCAATTGGCAGTTCAAATCTCTCTTTGTAAGATATAGTGTCAAGCACTGAGTGGCAACCCTGTACCATCCCTAACTAGTGGATAAGTGGAAGTATCGAATAGGGAAATAAAGCAAATCTTATCCAAAATGGTAAATGAGAATCGCACCGATTGGTCAAGGAAGTTAGATGATCCTTTATAGGCATACCAGAAGGCTTTTATGACTCCAATTGGAATGTCCCCTTATCAATTGGTGTTTGGAAAGGCATTTCACCTGCCGATCGAACTTGAGCACAAGGCACTATGGGCATGGAAGAAGCTGAATCTAGATTGGCATGAAGCTGCAACTTCTAGGTTAATACAATTAAATTAGCTTTATGAGTTTATATTGTGTGCATATTAAAGCTCCGCCTTGTATAAGAAACAAATAAAAGTTCAGCATGATCGCATAATTGAAGATCGCCAATTTGATCAGTTCAATGGACAAAGGGTCAAACGGTATATGGGTGACATGGAAGAAATCAAAACAATGGAAGATTGGGATCTTGAAGAGGTATGAACAAAAAAGCTTCCTATCGTGCCGCAATAATAAATCAGGTGTATCCATGGAGGCCGAGATCAAATAGTGGAAGACTGGGACCTTGAAGAGGTATGAACACAAAAGCTTCCTGTCGTGCCACGATAATAAATCAGGCGCTTCCTGGGAGGCAACCCAAGGTACGCCCCTTACACCTTTTCTTTGTGTTTTTACTTTGAGGACAAAGTATCCTATTTTTGTGGGGTGGTGTTTAAATATCCCCGATTTGAGATATAAAGGAACTATGATGATGGGGGAATTCCTAGGCATGTGTGGGGCGTTTCAGGTATGAAGAGGGACATTGCTGAAGTCTGAGTAGCCTCAAGTTCATAACTTCCCCTATTTTTGATCCCAAGGTTTTCTTGTTGTGCTTCTTTTTCCTTGTGGTTATTTACTTTTTTGTTGAACTAGCATGTTTAGGTAGTGTAGATAATGGGTAAATTCATAGTAGTATTATCTAGTGGGATATACAGAATTTTGATCTATTTGTAATATTTTGATGAAAAAATTGGGTACCCTCAAAACTTTTGAGGTTGTGATTATTGATCCATTCATACATTTTTTAGTATCTGGCAATGTTTGTTCTGATATTATGAAGGTAAGTTGAGACAGAAAGCATGACCTGAGAGTCTACACATGATAATGGATGCAATTGCCTTATGTGATATGAGCTTATTTTGCTGCATTTATGCATCTTGTATGGACCCAGAACTTCCCTTGTTACTCTAAAGTTGTTTTGGTGATGTGGGGGATATGGAAAGGATCTTAGGCCTTTGTGCTTTGAGTGAAAAAACTTTTAGCCTAAATGACCCACCAGATAAGTGAGTGAATCCCTTGTTCCAAACTTTTGAGCTTATCATGTAATTATTCTTTCTTGATACCTTGCTAGCTTAATCTTGTTTGATGAAATACCTTGATATTAGCGCTGGTCTATCCTTGAACATGTGAACCTTGATTGAGGCCAAAGGCCTAAGTTGAGGATGGTTGTAGTTGGTTGCCCTGGTTTGAGGGATAGATATTGTGTACCTCACCTGAGGCTAAAAGCCTAAGTTAAGGGTGGCCCTTATTGTGGTAAAGTAATTATAATAGGGTGGTTAGTTAGGTATTCAAGAAAGAAACAAAAAAGCATGAATCAAGTGAAAAAAAAAGAAAAGAAAAATGCCTTAAATTGATAAAAAAAAATAGCAAAAATGAGTCTAAAATCGAGGTACAATTGAAAAAGAGAAAGAAAGCACTCGAGAAAAGTTCATAATAGGAGAATTAGGTGGAGTTATTAAAAATGGGTTGGATTATGGAAAGCAAAAAGTGTTGGTAGACATGGTTCAAGGATAGCGTTTAGTCACTCCAAACAACAACAACAATAACATACCCAGTGGAATCC